>ML677397.1:4553169-4755163 GCA_007922305.1 Dermatemys mawii | reverse complement strand
TCTTTCTTTCTTTCTTTCTTTCTTTCTTTCTTTCTTTCTTTCTTTCTAATTATAATGTAGCTCTTATGTAACTAACATGTGCAGGTAATATTGTGATTATATAGAGAGAGCCATATGGCCCTGTGCCTTCACTTTCAATGCTGTTAAATCACTGAAGCGGATAAACTTCATGTCCGTGCACAAAGTAATTGCACAAAACTAATTTGTGTTTGCAAACAGAACTGAAATTAGGTATGTAAATAAGCAAAGCTGCAGACTAAATATTATAGTGGGGATGAGGGGAGGGGGCACAGGACGTGGAAAGTGGAAACAACTTCATAACTGCAAAGTACAATCAGTGTACGAGATAGAAATGGCAAGTGTTTATAATGTGCAGATAGCTAATGCTGTGAACAACTGTTAAAATATTTCAAGCTATAAATCCTGTGCGCGTCTCTCTCTCTCTCTCTCCCCCTCTCCCCTGCACTGTTTCTAGCTGGAACACGTTCTCTGTCATTCAAGATGTGTGCCTACTTTTAATGTCATGTTTTTGAGGGACAGAGACAGGGTATAACCCCTGTCATTAGTTTTAAGATAATGTTTCACTTAAAATAAATACACTGCAGAACATTTTCTAGATTGGTATGAAGCAGTGTGAATAATTAATGCTGAAATATGCGTGGAATAGAGCAGTGCAAATAATTGATTTCTCAGCTGGTTGGACAATCTGAAAAACAAACAAACACCATTTTGAATCAATCCAGAATTGGAGTTTTTTGGTAATATTTTTCAGTGAACTGAATATTTTGAGTCAAATGAAATGTTTTGCTTGAACATTTTGTTTCATTTTTGAGTTTTAATTTTTTTTAATGAAATTGAAGCAAATTCAAAACAAAAAAAGTCTTTTTGAACTGAAAAATCAAACTTTCTTCCATTTTGGAAATGGTGAAATAGAACATTTCATTTTGTTTAGAATTGTTTTATGGGGGAGGGTTTCAACCAAATATAATTTGCTGAAACTGACAAAAACTCTCAAAATGTTTTGGTGACTCAGATCTGCATTTTTCAGTTAAAAGAAATCAGAAAAATATCACCTTGTGAAATCCAAGCATGTTTTTGATAGTTTAAAGCACCTATCAAATCCCCCCTCACTCTTCTCTTCTGCTTACTAAAGAATCCCAGTTCCCTTAGCCTTTCCTCATAAATCATGTGCTCCAGCCCCCTAATCACTTTTGTTGCCCTCCACTGGACTCTTTCCAATTTTTCCAAATCCTTCTTGTAGTGTGGGCCCCAAAACTGAACACAGTACTCCAGATGAGGCCTCACCAATGCTGAATAGAGGGGAATGATCACATCCATTGATCTCCTGGCAATGCCTGTACTTATACAACCCAAAATGCTTCTAGCCTTCTTGGCAACAAGAGCACACTGTTGACTCATATCCAGCTTCTCATCCATTGTAACCCCTAGGTCCTTTTCTGCAGAACTGCTACCTATCCACTCTCTCCCTAGTCTGTAGCAGTGCATGGGATTCTTCTGTCCTAACTGCAGGACTCTGCACTTGTCCTTGTTGAACCTCATCAAATTTCCTTTGGCCTAATCCTCTAATTTGTCTAGCACCCTCTGTATCCTATCCCTGCCCTCCAGCGTGTCTACCACTCCTCCCAGTTTAGTGTCATCTGAAAACTTGCTGAGGGTGCAGTCCATGCCATCCTCCGAGTTATTAATGAAGATATTTGAACAAAACTGGCCCCTGGACTGACCTTTGGGGCACTCTGCTTGATACCGTCTGCCAACTAAACATGGAGCCATTGATCACTACCCATAGAGCCCGATGATCTAGCCAGCTTTCTATCCACCTTATAGTCCATTCATCCAACCCATACTTCTTTAACTTGCTGGCAAGAATGCTGTGGGAGACCATATCAAAAGTTTTGCTAAAGTCAAGGAATAACACGTCCGCTGCTTTCCCCTGATCCACAGAGCCAGTTATCTCATCATAGAAGGCAGTTAGGTTAGTCAGGCATCAATTGCCCTTGGTGAATTCATGCTGACTGTTCCTGATCACTTTCCTCTCTTTGAAGTGCATCAAAATTAATTCCTGGAGGACCTGCTCCATGATTTTTCCAGGGACTGAGGTGAGGCTGACTGGCCTGTAGTTCCCCGGATCCTCCTCCTCGCCCTTTTTAATGATGAGCACTACATTAGCCTTTTTCAGTCATCTGGGACCTCCCCCGATCTTCATGAGTTTTCAAAGAGAATGGCCAATGGCTTTGCGATCACATCCACCAACTCCTTTAGCACCCTCGGATGCAGAGCACCCGGCTCCATCGACTTGTGCTCGCCCTTACACTTTCCAAAAATGTCCTGGATTGTCAGTGAACTGTTGTGTTGCTCTTCCAACAGATATCGGGGTGATTGAAGTCCCCCATGAGAGCCAGCGCCTGTGATCTAGTAACTTAAGTTAGTTACCTGAGAAAAGCTTCATCCACCTCATCCCCCTGGTCTGGTGGTCTACAGGAGACTCCCACCACCACATCACCCTTGATGCTCACACTTCTAAACTGAATCCAGAGATTCAGGTTTTTCTGCAGTTTCATACTGGAGTCTGAGCAGTCATGCTGCTCTCTTACATACAATGCAACCTATGTGTGACCTAATGATTATATCAGGTGAATAGGTGCCAGGATTCTTGGGTCCCAGTCACAACTCTGCTACTGCCTGGCAGTGTGACCCTGGGAAAGTCTCAGCCTCCTTTTACCCCACCTCTAAAGTTAGCATCATATTTGTCTCCCTCTGATGGGTGTTTGCAGATGCCTGTAAAACACTTTGAGATTCTCGGGTAGAAAAGTGCCATCCAAGTGCAATTTTTATTATTGTTATTTATTACTTTCTATTTTCTCAGCACCAAGGCAGTAGATCTCAATCTGTGTTAGAAAAAAACAGAGTTTAAAAAAAGAAAGAAGGGAAGAAACCATAATAATAGTTTACCAGATGGAAAGGGGCAAGACGGCTCAGAGATGAGACTCCACTTGCAATATTGTGCAATATGAGAGTGTAAAATAGATACATCAGTTGATTAAATAAATACTATATTAAAATAGATGTGGTCCCTACAGCCAGGCATTACTGCTCTTTGTTTCTTTCCAGGCTTGCACTTCAAAGCAAGAATACAAGTGTGAGTCCAGCACACCCCTTTGGTCTCTGCAATGTGTTATCACTGTAAATTCTGCCTCCATCTGGATGGCAGTGTTTTGCCAGAAGTGGTGCACGTGATTTGACTACAGGTTCTACAATTTTTTCTTCCTTAATAGGACAAGCAAACAGCCCTATAGAACGCCTGCCCACTTACCTTGCTGGGTGTGGCCTTACTTGAATGTAAAACTGCAGAGCTCTGTTCTTTTCTGTAAATAGTATGTGATTCTGTAGCATTGAAATAATATACACACACACACACACACACACCAGCACCACAGACGCTGCTCTGTGTGTACTGTGGGTCTTTCCAAACTGCAGTATGATCTGTTGCAGGGAATGACCCATTTGATGTTTCATTTCTAGGATGTATGGTTTGCTGTCATTTCTCAGGATCCTGTCCCTTCTGTAATGGATTGGCGTTGGAGGGAAGTTAATAGCAATGTCTGTGATGGCAATGCCAAGGGAAGTTTTTCCGATCCCTCTGACTCACCTTGCTGGAAGTTCTCTTCTAGTAGGTGAGTGAGAACATGCATGAGGGCATGTTTGTTTACAAGCATGTGTGTGCATTTGGATGGGGTGTACATGGGTGAGCGTGGCTTTCGTGTGGGCGAATGTGGTTTGTATGTGAGCACCTACAACATGCCTGGGAACCACATGGCATTCTCACCAGCAGCAGCAGTGAGAGAAACAGGCAGAGAGAGGGGCTTGCCTGGTTTCACATCCACCTTTGAGATGGCTCCTCGGCCCTTCACCTCCATCGCTTTTACAGTCCAAGGAGTGACCACTGGTGGCTGTGTAGCAGGGTTGCCTTGCTCTTACCTGGGTGCATTTCTGGAAGTGGGTGGGCAAGTAGGGCTGAAAGTTTAAAACTGAGTATCCCCACCAGAGAAAGCTTTGAACGTGCCATCCCCTCCTTGGAGAAGAGTAAATTACTTCAGACTTGCTTATTATCCACTTGATCCAAAGCCCACATGTGTCCATGCAAAGGCAACCACCAACACTCCTGGCCCTCCATGCCAAAGTCCCCCAAATGGCTCTTGCCACCCTTTTCTGACTGGAGAGGCTAGTCACAGATTGAGGCCCTGTGGGTGCTCCCATGGGGAGTAGAAGTTGGTGGTAGTCAGGCCTTTCTTCGATGCAATTGTGTGTATTTACAAAAAATGGGCACAGGCCTGTGTCTCTGAATGCAGAGGGGACCAAACGGCTGGAAATAACTTCTCTTGCTCACAGTACCAAAGCCACTCTTTTCGGCTTCCGCCACTGACCCTAGAACCACCCAGAGTCACCCGCTGTGTTTTTCAGCTGCTCCTTCAGTCTGTTTCTCAGGGGATTTGTCTATGCTTGAAATGCTACAGTGGCACAACTGCAGACCCACTACTGTAGCACTTCAGTGTAGACACTAGCTACAACAAGGGGAGGGCTTCTCCTGTCAGTGTAGATAGTCCACCTCTCCGAGAAGCTCTTGCTAGGATGATGGAAGAATTCTTCCACTGAGCTGGCACTGTCAACCCTGGGGATTAGGTTGGTTTAACTACATCTCTCAGCGGTGTGGACTCTTCACATCCCTGAATAATGTAGCTGAGTCAACCAACTTTTTAGTGTAATCCAGACCTGACTGTTCTTATTCTTGAGGTCTGCTCCGTACTTGAGGTACTGCATTCAGTACCTGTGTGGTTTGTCCTCCTGTACATCCCTGCCCTGATTTGTCTTCACACACACTCCTGGGCTGGTTCACACCCACCTTTTCTTTTAGGTTGGAGATTATGTTCATAGTTATGTTAATTGAAGGGCAAATTCACACCTACCAATCTCATTGGGGTTTTTAACTCAACCTACAGCAAAGTTCTACCCAGCTCGTAACATTATTTTACCCTCTGCCACTTGGGGAAGTTAAACACCAATAGCCCTGCTCTGAGCCAGGCGTGGTGCAGGCATCCTTGCCACACTCATACAGAGCCCAGGGAAATGCTGCGGTCAGCCTAGAGGAGGAGCGTGTCCCTCAGAATCCAGCAGCAGGTGAGGGAGGAGCTCCAGTGGCAACTCCCAGCCCCCTCAGTCCTAATCCAGCAAGACATTTGCCTGCATCTACCTGCAGAGCATCTCATAGAACCTCTGATCATCCACTACTGCTGCACCTCCCCAGTTCTGGCTAACATCTCATGTGGCTAAAGGCACCATTCAACCCCGGCCTCAGTTTCTCCATCTGTACATTGGGGACATATCTGCCAGAGACAGGGTTAGGATCCCATAGCTAATATATAGAGAGCACGTTGAAGTGCAAAGCTTCTGATTATAAAGTGCAAAGATGTAACTTCCAGGCGAGCAGAAAAGGGCTAGTCTAAGGCTGACTTGTGCCCCGTGCAGTGGTCCTTTTATTTGGTTGTTATCAGAATGTTTTAAAAACAACTGAGGAGGAAAAATGGAAGTGAAGGGGGGGGGGGAATTATGATAAACACAGACGGAAACACCGTTAGAGGCAGACTTGAGAATCTGAAATCACCTCAACTGTAGTCTGAAATTACCTTGAGTGTCTTTAGACAGACCTATTTTTCATCACAGGACATTAATGTACCAACTTGTGGGATTTTTCTGCACAAACATTTGTCACACGCTGGTATGAAGGTGTAATCATCTTCAGAGCGCCGGGGTGTGAGAAGCAGCTTTGCAAGGTGGGACTAGGAAAGCAGCGTGATCGAATAGTTAGAGTGTAGTTCAGCGTCAGGACTGCTGGGTTCCGCGGCTAGCACTGTGAAGCAGCGAGAACAGAGGATTAAAAGTGAAGACTTCTGGGTTCTCTTGGTAGTGCTGGAGTACGATTGAAGTGCAAAGTCAAAGCGCAAGAGGTTGAAAGTCTGTCCATCTCTGGATACGACCACACTGCTGGCCCGGATCAGCTGACTCGGCGGGGTGGGACTATAAAATTTCTGTGTACACATTCCAGCTGAGGCTGGAGTCCAGGCTTTTAGATCTGGTGAGAGAAGATGAGCCCAGAACCTAGGGTCCAGCCCGAGCCTGAATGTCTACACTGTATTTTACAGCCCCGGATCAGCTCACCTGCACCAGCCACAGACGTTTTCTTCCAGTGTGGACGTGTTCTATACTGTTTGTATAGTTCCCATTACTGCAGTATGTGAGCACAATCTTTGTGTGTTTGTCCTCCTGGCAGTCCCGTGAGGCAGGGCAGTGCTGGTATCCCCATTTTACAGATAGGAAACTGAGACACCAAAAGGCTAAGTGCCCTAACCACTAGACTATTCTTCCACTATCAGTCATTCTGGACTATACTAAATTCTGCTCATCCTCCTGAAAGGGGAGTGTGATCTAGTAACTAGAGTAGAGTCAGGACCCTGGAGTTCTGTTCCTGACTCTGCTACTGACAGACCTGGTCAAATCCTTTAACCTTCTGACCCTCAGCTTATCCATTTTACTTGTCTTGTGAGAGTAAATATGTTTAACATGCCCAGGGATCTCCAGTGCTATAGAAGGGGACAGTGGGGGACTAGCAGTTATCAGTGTTAAAAGCCCAGTCTTGTCCCTAATTCCTGCATTCGTCATTAGTAGTATGTTATTTATTAGGTACATACAGGCACTTTGTTCGTCACTGTAGAAGAAGCAAAGGCAGGAGTGGAGCCAGCCCTGAGGTGTTTCCATTCTGTGGGTCAGACTGTGAGGTCATTACCTCGCGGAGCTCTGGTCAAGGAGGTTACTCATGTGCATGGAAGTTCACCATCACAATGGCTCTGCAATCTAGACCTAAATCAGACAGCCTGGTGCAATGAGTGGCTTAGAGCATGGGCCTGTCTTAAAGCAAAGCAGGGCTTTTAGTGGGTAGCTGAGAACTGAATAGCTAGCACTGGTGGGAGGATCTGATGGGAGAGAACGTTATGGAGTCATGGGGTCTGTGCTCCGCTTCACCATGCCAGGGCATTGTGGGTAAGGCTACTGGAGCATTGGAGCTCTGGCCTAGGCTTGTGGCATGGCCATCAACAACTGAATTCATCTGTCCACGCCTCAGCTGCCTCCCAGGCATCTCTGGTTCTAAACCGGGTACCACACAGCCTCATCCACCAGAGGATTCTGAAGCAGCCGGCAACCATCCATGAATCAAGGCTGGCAAGGAAGGTGCCTGGAAGCTTAATTCCTGTGCGGTGCTCCTGTGCCCTTCAAGGAAACCGCTAGAGAACGGCAAAATATGGTTGTTATAAAATGTGTCAAGGAGGAGCAAGGCCGGATTCATCGCAGGAGGAAAGGGGCTGTAAAGCACACGAGGAAGATGAGACCGAAGGAGCCAGCACGTCCCCACAGAGGAGTGGATGTATTAAATAAAGGCCCTATTCCTTTGACTAGTTAGATTCAGCCCTAAATATGGTGTCTATCTATCTTAGGTCCTTCTCAGGCCTTCATTCCCATAGTATCTAAGCACCTCGCAGTCAAATGGATTTATCCTGACAACGCCCCAGGGTGCAGGTCAGTGCTATTACCTCCAGAGAGGAAGGAAGTGGTGCAGCCCTCCTCCCCTTGACGCATCAGGTGTGTCTGCACGGGAGCTGGACGATGGACACACCCATGCTAGCTCTGACCCAGCCAGCGCACTAAAAAGAGAAGCGTAGCTGCAGCAGCGCGAGTGACGGGATGGGCTAGCCGCCCGAGTACGTGCCTAGCATCTTGGATGGGATCATCCTTGGGGCAGCTGGGCCCACAAGGCTCCTCTACCCCTCCCACTCCTCCCCCGTGCTCTGATGGGGCAGAGGTTGTTGCAACTCTTCCCAACACTCTCACCAGCTTCTTCCCTTCTGGCTCAGTGGCCCAGGAAAGGATCATGTTGGGTTCTGTTGCTACCCTGCTTGGGAAGGGCCCGTTCCGTGCCTCTGATTCCCAGTGCAATGGAGATAAAGACACATGCCTCCTTAGGAAAGGTCTGAGAGAGCAAGGGATGAAGCGAGTCAGGTATTGTTATATTTACTGTTCCTGGCCAGCACATAGGGGGCAGAACCTTGGCTCCCATGCACTCCCCTCTCATCTGCTCACAGCATCAGCCACCCAAACCCGTGACTCTCCCTACTGTACGTGGGAGCTGCAATACAGGCAGCCTTCAACAGCCACAGAAGGAGGTTAGAATCCTTCTCTGCCCTACCCACTGCATTAGGGACAATCTGTCCCTTGGAGCGGTAGCCAGATCAATTGTTGCTGGGCTGAGGTTGGGGGATTTAAGGCCAGAGCGCCATCTTTGCTCCCCGAGATAAACCCTGCAAAGCGGAGGGGGCATAAGGTGGAAGTAGCTGCTGCGGGGGAGGGCACATGGACCTCATCATAGGCCAGGCACCTTGGGCTGCAGGCCAGTGCCTAGGCCTAAAGACTGTTACGCCTGTGGGCGAAAGGGACACTTCAAAAGGGAGTGCCCCTACTGGGATGGAGCACGGAGGCCCCACCCAGAAAAGGCACCCCCTGTGAGGTCAACTTGCAAGTCCCCTGAGGGCACTCCCCCTTTAGGTGCCCAGGTGTCAGTGAGTTGTGCATCCTCTCAAAATAAAAACAGTTTTCTGATGTTGTCAAAGCCTGGGCTGTCAGAGAGGCGCGCACCCTCAAGCCGGTGACCTTAGCAGTTATCGGTGCTGCCGGAGATCTTTACTGCTTCCCTCATGCTCACCCAGGATGAAGTTTCGCTTCTGTTGGTGGCGTGAGGGTTCAGCGACGCGATTCACCTGGGCACCGCAGTGGTGCCACGCAGTGGGTGACCAGACAGCAAATGTGAAAAATCAGGACAGGGGGTGGAGGGTAATAGCAACTTATATAAGAAAAAGACCCCAAAATCAGGACTGTCCCTATAAAATTGGGACATCTGGTCACCCTAGGCCCACACTGTGGGAGTCGCTGGAGGGACAAGGACTGGCAGAGAGGGTGTGGGAGGAAAGTGCCGTGTCGCTCCCCTGGTGTGATCTGGCATCTCAGATCTCTCTGGTGTTTTGGCCACTGCCTTTTTGTCGAACTCCTTAGCTGTCCAAGGTTGGTTGCACTCAAAACTGAGGCTCTTGTAATGCGTCACCATGAGTCTGATGATTTTTAGAGGTGCTGAGTGCCCGCAATTTCAGTTTGATTCCATGGGAGTTGCAAAGTATGAGCTCATCTGAATTAAAGGCCCCACATGTCTGTACAGCACCAAAAAAGGTTCAAGCTAGAGGAAAAAGAAGCACTATAGAGTGTATAGCATGTTACAATCCATCTAGCTAAGTGTGTTTATAATGAGCCCATCACCATAATATCTAGGCTCAAATCACAGTAACTGAAACTTGTGTTGTTTGTCCATAGTGTATCTGCTGTTTGCACTAAGCATTCAGTTCGCCCTTCCTGGGGCAGATTTCAGCTCCACTGAAGTCATTTGGTCTGTGCTGATGGACACTAGCTGAAGATCTGTCCCCATTTAGCACTGTGGTCCAGAGGTCAGAATGAGGTAATGGTGATTATCTGTCCTGTTCATTCCCTCTGGGACACCTGGCACTAGCTACTGTCAGAAGACAGGATACTGGGCTAGATGGACCTTCGATCTGACCCAGTAGGGCCATTCTTATGTGCTGAGAACATATTCCCCGCCCCCCTTTCTCCTGTGGGAATAAGACATTGGTTGTTCCCTCTTAAAGAAGGTAACAATTTGCTGAGTAAAATGTGAACAAAGCAGCTGTGCCAAGGAAACAAAAGGGAACATTAAAACCCAACCAACTCTTGAGGAAAATAGCCATTTAGCTTAAGAAAGTTTCCTTGAAAATCTCTGAAACGTCAGTCCGATGGGAGGAAAAAAAGGACTATGCCAAGTTCCCCTCTTATCCCCTCGACAACAGAGAAATTGGCCTGGTTGCCAAACTACCCCAGATCCTGTTTTGCTTCACTGCTGAGATTTTGCAAACTCTGGCATGCCGGGAATTTTAATCAGGACTTGTGGCCTTGTTCATAGTTTTGTTTTTATTTCTGATTGGAGGGGAAGGGGCACATTTTGCCCTTTCAAAACAAAAAGCGCTCCATTCCCATGCCCTCAGTCACGTTGATCGAGGGGCCTGCCTCGTGTAAATGGCACTTTATCCACTGGAAGCCTGATTCCCATTTCCAGAGCCTGGGTCTGTCACACTTATCAGCTGAGCGAGTGAGACAGAGAGATGTACTTGGTCCTGTTAGTGCCAAGGGAGTGATAGACAATAACATTTCGAAGGGAGAAGAGGCAGAGGAGCTGATGGACAGGAATTAAGGCACCGAGTGGAAAAGTCAATCATTTATTCACTCCTAGTTTCT
This sequence comes from Dermatemys mawii, assembly GCA_007922305.1. Lineage (NCBI taxonomy): Eukaryota > Metazoa > Chordata > Testudines > Dermatemydidae > Dermatemys > Dermatemys mawii. The sequence goes on along the minus strand of ML677397.1, from coordinate 4,744,708 downwards.
TAGTATACGAAAATGTTGTTTGTTTTTGAGTTTGTCTGTCTGTTTCTCTTTTTCTTTTTCTTTTTCTTTTTTTGAGTCAGTCCAGCAGAATTAATTTTCTTCTCCCCACTCTCCCATCTCGCTCCTCATTTGTAATTGTAATAAGTTCCTGTATGTTTACATTCATAAGCTGGTTACGGCTTTTGAAAACTCCCAGAGAGAGAGAGAGAGATCTGTAATTTGGGTGCACGGGTTGGCCAGCGTGATGTGTGGGATACAGCATGATGGGCTGAGGCCACAGGAAAAGGCAGTTTCTGGTGCCATGTGCCACAGATTTAGTATATTAGTACTGCTATTATCTTGTGTCTTCATCTTAATGATCTCAAAGCACCGCACAAACTAAGATCTGTTTTCTCCCTTTAATGGGTTAAAAACTGAGGTGTGAGGGAAAGACTTTAGTTCAGAGATGAATACTTCCTGTAGAACTGCAGTTCCACAGCATTTTTCTTTTGGTGAGATGGCTGTGATCACTTTGTTAGGGGTGCCGATCTTTTATAATTTACATGGGGTAGGTACTAGGTGCCACACACTCACACACATCGTGAAAATATGGTCCCTGCCCGAAATTATTTGCTATGTTAGAGCATGATGCGATATAACAGGTGAATGCAACAGATTCAAGGTAACAGCAAAACCATTATGATCAACGTAATAAGCAATGGTCGCCAGTTACTTACCTATTGCCAAGTGTTTTGCAGGCATCTCGGCAGAGGTGGGTTTAAGGAGGATAACATGGTGGCTTTGACGATGTTTACAGGGGTCTCCTCCCAAGTATAAGGGATGGCACAAGAGAAAGTGTGAGGGTGATTGCTGGAAAACGTGACAGCTGGGCAGTGAAGGCTGGCATCATATTGCTCAATGTATGAGCATAGCATAAACACACAGATAGTTAGAAGGCCGCAGATCATAGAATCCTAGAAGTTTAGGGTTGGAACAAGAGACCTCAGGACGTCATCTAGTCCAACCCCCTGCTCAGATCTGCTTGGGTACGGATCAACAGGAAAAAAGAATCATTTCTGGGGAGCTCATAGAAATGTCCTGAGAACTTTAATGACCCCAAGTAGCCAGGGCTCCAGGGAGATACAGATCAGCTCTGTTTTCTATGTGCATGATCCTGAAATTACCCTTTATCCATAGGGTTGCCCAGGGCATGAGGGTTATTAATGTAATGAGTTCAACTGCTTGTTTACAGCCCCACTAAAAGCACATGGGCTGGGAATTTGCTTTAAAGTTGGGAGGAACTTTATTGGCCAATAAATTAGAATGCATAATGGATCAATTAAAGGGGAGCATCAAGCCAGGCTGCCAAATAAAAACCAGTAAAGGGCAATCTATAAATAGAGCATTATGGGATGCACCACAACAGAGGGTGGGCAGGGGAGATAAGCAACAGCCAGGGCTGGTCCAAGGATCATAATACCTTCCCCCTAGATCCACCCCAAGTCCTTACACCTCACGGGGTTTACAGTTGTTTGGGGAAGCCGCCCCATCACATCTGAGTGTTGCTCAATCTCTTTCTGCGTAGAAAGGCAGGGGTGCCTTGCAACTCATCCACAAGGGAGACGCATGCTCGCTGGGGAAGGGAAAACACATGAGCAAACAGTAGTCCCGAGTCACATGGGTGAATGGAGATATGGAGAATGGAGTCAAAGGGAGTTCTGTTCCTGAGTCCAGTGGGGCCAGCATTTCACCTCCCAGCTTTCAAACTCTGACATTGAATGGCTTGATGTTGCTCTAGGCCGTGCATCTGGCTGACATAAATGGGAGACGTCCTGCTGATTTGAATGGACGTCAGATCAGACCCCGATGGAGCTAAGTGGTTGGGCCTGGGTCTGATGTGTGAAATCACTGACAGTGAGCCATGGCAGTGCAGAAGTTACAGGTCGCAGCAGGCAGGCGAGTGTTTGTGGTCGCAATTGCCAACTTTCACACTGTAAATAAGCCCCCTGACTTTCGCAATAAGCCAAAAATCAAGCTTCATCACATTCAGAACAAGCCATTTCCGAAGCCAATCCCAGCACTCTATGTGACAAGATCCTCCCAGCGTGCAGCCTGGGACTGTGATGGGCCCGCTGTACACCCCTGACTCTCTGCCCTGCTTGCCTCCTCCTTAGCCCTGCTTGTCAGGAGCCAATCAAGAAAAAAGCAACAAGCTGCAACAAGTTACAAGTCAAAAACTACCCAGCAAGCAACTCACAAGCCAATTAAGCCAAAAACAAGCCCGATTTTTGCGTGTTTTTCCCCGCAAGTTTAGCATGTCTGTTTGCGGGGTGTGTGTATATTTATGGCCTGATTCAAAAATGCCCTGAACGAAAGGCAATTGCACCTGATACTTCATATTTCCCACTCCTGGATCCACTCCCCGTTATAATTCAGTGCTTGTGGCTTTACTCCATGGATTTCTCACCTTGGCTGTGGACCCCTTGGTAAAGGGGGCTAGGGAAAGTCAACCACAAAATATTGCACATCTTCATTGTCCCATCTCTTGAGACCAGTGTCTGAGGAGTCCTGCCCTTGGGCTCTACCTCCGCCCCTGCCCACATGGCTGGTAAGTCACTAGCTTCCCCTACTTGATCGTGTTGACATCTGTGGCCTCTTGCTGCAGGTCACCTGTAAACTCAATGTGACCCCAGTACCGCTTTTCTTGGATTTACAGCTGAGGTACAGCTGGTGTAAATTGGCATGGCCCGCTGAAGTCCATGTTGCTATGCCAATCAGCAGCAGCTGGCACAGAGATCAGCATCTGACCCCGTGTAGGAATGGTCTGGTTGAAAAACCACAATCTGCCCTTTGGTGTGGTGGACAATCCTTCCTGGTGGTCTTAAATGGGAGTAGTTTTTGTCAGTGCACAGCCTTACTTGAGACTAGACAGATGGGAGACAAGAGGATTCTCTCTCAGACTGGGATAAAGGCTGATTTCTCCGGCAGGATAAAACAATTGCCTCTAACAGTAAGAGAACTCCCATTGAGTTCAGTAGGGCCAGGATTTCACCTTTCTTGACTGACAGTGGGTGGCCAGACATGAAAATGCCCTTACGCAACGTAAGGTTGCTCTCTGCACATGTGTTCTGCAGGTTCCCACAACTAAGACCTGAAGTAGGACCTTAGCAGCCAGCAACTGAATTAAAACAAGAACTTCTCCACTTTGCCTGTGATGGGTGGTTTGCTGCACTTGTCTCAGCGGGAGGTTGTTCTTTACATACCTTGCAGCTTTCCACCAGCCAGTACCACTGGCCTGAAATGCACTCTCCAAAGCAAGCACATTCACAGTGGGTTTCCCTGAGGAGAATTAATAGAGTTCTGCAGCTTTTATGGGCAAATCTGGTGCTTCCAAGGAGATGGGGGAGGGAGCTGAAAGGGATAGCTGGCAATTGGAGAAATGAGTTGGAAGAGCTAATTTCCCCACAAGCTGTGCAAGCTCTCTTCCGTTGATCAAAGAAACAAGTGTGTGTGTGTGTGTGTGTGTGTGTATTCCCTCTGCAATGAAGTCCGCTCATAGTACTGCTTGCCTTTGTTCATGCTCTCTAGGAGTCCTGGCAAACTGCAGCTAGCAAAGATATGGTCCTTTGGCATGTACATCCCTAACATGCACCCACCCACCCCCTGATGGTGATGAATTTCCTTCCTGTAGAAATCTCGTATTTCCAGACTGCATTGAAAAACAAAAATGAAGAGTAATGACGTTGACTTGTAGAAGGGGTTGTGAGTAATATCCCCTGTAGCTGTCATTTCCCTGGAGATTGGGTGTGGGACTGGGGGCTTATGGTCCATATGGGACTTGAGTTGATGGCCACTGCTATTAGGCCACATTTACATAACGAATTGGTGTTGTTGGCCCCGTCAGTTGGTAAACCCAGTTTGTGATTCCTTTGTGTTGCGTGTGGCCTGCTTCTTGTCCTGCACTTCTACCCCCATCTACCTCCTAAAGAGGAGTCCCAACTGGGACCCTAGGCCCGAATCATGTGAAATTGAAACCTGGATCTTACCTCCCGATCACAGGTCTTTCTCTACTAACTATACACTGACAATGTCCCTACAACTTCTTGGCTGAAATCCTGTCAACTGCAAACCTCCCCTTGCCTTCATTCAGTAAGGCCAGGATATCATCCCTTGAATGTGAACAGTGATCCTGAGAGTCCTCTTCGTGGTAGACTGGAGACTCCTTGGTCCATGGTCCCTTGCCTTTCTAGGTGTTTTGAAAAGTTCACTGTATGCTTCACAAAGCTCTGCAGATACAACAGGGACAAGTGTGAGCCATCACAAGCAGCACCCGGCCCACATGATAAGCAATCGCAGCAGAGAGTCCAAGGACTTCATCGCGTTTGGATTGGGTTCTTCTTAAAATAACCACTGGTTCTCAGCTAGATCCCTCCCCTCAGGGCAAATCCTCCAATGAACTCCATGTCATTTTACAACAGAAGTTGGAGCTGTTTCTAGGTGACTTGGCACATCTCGCTGGCTTGATGCATCATCTGAGGGGATGGGAAAAGTGTGAGCCTAGCAGGGAGAAAACAGAAATAATCCAAAATCCATTTTTTCCTTTCTTTCTTTTTTAGTTTTTTTGTTTTTGAATGCAGATTGAAAACAAACAACATGCTTCTTTCTGGCACCTGCTAGCACAATATCAGCAAGACAGCAGCTGCATCAAGGAATGCCAGGCAAGGGAGGAACAAAGAAGTAAAATGATGAAGGGGTAAAAAACCAAAGCAGTATTTAATGCACAACAAGGTAGAGCTGTTTGAAAGGAAAAATAAGGTGAGCAGAGTGTTGTCTGCATCATTTGTTGTGGGGATTTAGACTCAGGGTCCATCTTGCTCTGGGAATCCTGTAGCATCCTGTCATGATGATAAATGTACTAAGGCAATTCTCCTGGTGAAGTCAGCCGGCCAAGTCCCGAGGCCTTTTCTGAGTTCTGAGTAAACACTGAGGTCCAGATTCATAGCTGGTGTAAACTGGCCTAGCCACATTGACTTATAGCCATAGAGTTTATGGCCAGAAGGGATCATCTAGTCTGACCTCCTGTATCCCATCCCACCAACACCACCCAAACACCATCACACAAGGCAAACGATCGGAATGAGACCAAAGTAGTACAGGTCTCAGCAGGCTAAACAATTACAGCCCTTACAACATTAACCAGTGCTATCCCATGGAGCTACACTGATTTATCATGGGCCTTTTCTCGCCCCATGACCGCAGTATCTGAGCGCCTCACAATGTCGGATGGATTTACCTCACAACACCCCAGTGGGGTAGGGCAGGGCTATCCCCTCACCCCATTTTACAGATGGGGGACAAAGGCGCAGTCAGGCAAAGGACCAGGCTTTTAAGGGATTTAGGCTCCTAAAGATACACATAAGCACCTTGTGGGATTTTCAAAAAGTCCCATGTGCCTAACTCCCACTGATTTCAAAATTCAAAACCAATAATTGATTAGAAGTTGATGAGAGATAGGCACCCAAGGGCTTTGCAAATCACCTTAGGTGCCTAAATACCTTTAAAAACCTGGCCTGCCCAAGGCCACAGCGTGATGGGAAAGGACCTGAACCCAGGTGCCTTAATCCCAGGCTAGTACCCTAATCACTGGGCATGCCTTCCGGTCTACACCAGCTGAGGAACAATTGCTTGAGCATCCCCTCAATTAGTAGCTCAAGATTTGAGTGGAGGGATATTTTGCCTGGCAAAAGACGGAATGCGGATTTAAAGGAAGCGCTGTGCCGGGGGTAGGCGAGAGAGGAGGCCACCGTGCTTGTGCCCTCTGTCGTCCAAAGCAGCTGCATCTGAATGCCTCCTGCTCTGCTCTGTCCATTCAGCCTGCTGAACGCCAAGAGCCAGAGCTAAAGACGTAGTGAGATCTGGGCAACGCTTCATTTAGAGCTTGCTTGCTCACCTGGGCTATCGATGGAGGCGGGATGGTCTCTAGCAGGCCGGCAGAAAGGCCATCAAGGGTCCAGAAGCTTGCCTGTGTGGCTCAGTGCAAATGAAAGACACATACACACACGCATCTGTTTTCTTTGTCTGAATGCACAGCGTTTAGTCTTGTCCCCAGCAGCAAGCCAAGGATCACTGTGCAGGCAGGAAGCCTCATTATGGAGCCGGCTGGCCTTGGCTCTCCTTTTGTACATGCTGCATATGGACAGGGCCCCCGTGCTGTGCTCCCCCCGCTGGACAGCAAGCTGCCGCGGTAAAGGGCAAGCGTCTGCCACTAATGAGACGTTCCCCTCCCATCTTGTGGAGTTGCATAAAGAACAGCCAACAAGCTTGCTGGCCAAATCCTTACGGGTGCTGAGCCCCCACAGTTCCTGGTGAATCGAAGCCTGAATGGAAGCGAGTGAGGATTGTGATGTCAGGATGTGATTAGTTTGGTTTTAAAAAAAATTTTTCTCAGCTTGATGTGGTGAAGCTGTGCTGTTTCTATGGTGAATCAAAACACTTTTGGCCAAAGTTTTCCAAAGCAACTAGTGGTTTGGGATGTCCAACCAAGACAACCTAGAGGGCCTGATTTTCAGGATGTTCTGAGCCCCCGCCCTCTGAAAATCAGACCCCTTTAAAAAGTTGATTCAACTCGGGCACCCAAAATCACTACACAGGCCTTTATGTAGATTAGATTCCAGAAGGTGGTGTTTGTTTCTGTGAACTCCAACTATGCTGATGCCAGCTAGTTTCATTCTCCTGGGGTGATTTGCCTCTCCAGGTGCAGGGCTTTGCTAGAACTGGTTGGAAATGTTTCAAAAACTTTGGCATTTCAATTAACGAGGGAGGAAGAGGGAATACACACAAAAATGTTTTGCATTATCTAGGCAGGTTTAAAAATTACATTGTGGTAAGTTTAAAATAAAGAAAGTGCCAGAGTGAAGATCCAGTGGGGAACTGTAGTTTGTTTTCTAGCGAACACCACCAGTTTTCACCTTGCTGCAAAGTGGAGTGGGGGCTGGAACCCAAGGCTCCGCCCCTTCCCCCAAGGCCCTGCCTTTGCTCCACCTCTTCCTGTCCCTACTCTACCGACTCCACCGAGGCCCCACCCACCCGCTACTCTCTACTCTCCTCCAAGCACCTCCCCCCGCTGCTGAACAGCTGTGGCTGGTGGGTGCTGAGCACCCACTATTTTTTTTCTGTGGGTGCTAAAGCCCTGGAGAACCCAGGGGGGTCGGCGCCTATGGAGCTGACCCAGGACTTACCAAATGTTTTACAATAGTTTTAGATACAAGGAGATAACTGAGGCTGTACACACACCTGTACAGTGTGTGAATAGGAATTACCGGCATGTGATAGATTTACCTACTTAATTCTTTAGAGGCTGCTGCCTGCCCTGTAGCCATCGGCTATCCCTGAATCATACACACCCATTCCAGGACCTCGGCCGTCACCAGGCTGCTAGAGCAGTTAGGAGGGTTTATTTGACTAAAAGAGGCCATTGATTTGTTTGGGCTGCATTCAGACTGTGTGGTCTTTGGAAGTCAATACAGCCCAAGCCCTGTTCTGTATACACAGTAATTACCTTGTAATGTATTAGAGCTAGAAAATGAAATGCCGACTCTCTCGCTCCGTGAGTGCGGTTGAGCAAGGGAGGAGGGGAACATGGGTGGTGGCAGAGAGGAGCGCGGGCCGGGGTTAAGTTGAGGGTGGTAGAAGAGGTGAAGAGCTAGTGACAGGGTCCCAGCGTTCAGCAATCCAAAGCACTTGACATAGGGGAGTAAGTAGCATTATTTGCAGCTGGGGAAAGCTGAGACACAGAGACTTACTCAGATCACGAAGCTAACCAGCAGAAGAGCCAAGTGTAGAGCCCAGGTCTCCTGACATGCTTTAAGCACTGGACGCACTGATGTCAAACCGTGTAATTCCACTGAAGTGCCCATCAGCTGGAGAGGTTCCCCACTATCTCCGGTGAGAAATGTGAAGGGTGAGTGCTGGAGTTGTAATAAAGATCACAAATAATGTCAGACCATTGGTGGAGGCCACGTGGTCCAGAGGGCAGAGGACTGTGCTAGGACTCATGACACCTGGGTTCTTTCCTCAGCTCTAGCACTGATCTGCTGTGGGACTTTGGGGAAATCACTTCCTTTGACTGTGCCTGGCTCCTTTGGCTGTCTTGTCCATTGGACTGTGAGCTCCTTGGGACAGGGACTGTCTCTTATAGTTTATGTACTGTGACAATGCTCCAAGTATGTACTTGTGGGTCCCGTGCTTCCTGGCAGATTTAGGGGCCTTAGAAACTCATCTAGGCCCCAGAGTGACCTCCTTTTCTCAGTATAATTGGCAAGAGTCACCACCTAGTGAGTTACCTTCATCACAGGCCAGTATGGAAGGTGGGAAAAGGGTGGGAGCCTGGGCCCGCCCTCTACTCCGGGCTCCAGCCCAGGGACCCTAATAGTATCAGCTAAGATGGCTGACCTTTTATCCACAAAACACAATTCAATTCCCTGGGCTACTTCCCCACAGCGGTCCCTGCTTCTTCAGACTCCACTTCACCCTTACCTCAGGGCCTCCTTCCTTCTGGATGATATGTTGTCCACCACTCAGTCTCACCAACAGCACAACCTCCTTCCACAGCTCCTGACACCCACAGCCCACCTGACTAACTGGGAGGTTTTTATCTGGTTTCAGCCAGTCCCTGATTGGCTTCAGGTGTCCCAATCAGGCTAGCTGTTTCTACTCCTTTCTAGAAAGTTCTTAATTGGCCCCAGGTGTCTTGATTGGCCTGGAATGGCCTTTGTTTGGCTATCCAGGGAACAGGGACCTACACATCCTGAGGCTGATATACCTGCCTTCCAGCACTCTCCTATACCCTTCTGGTCTGACTCCTTCACAGTACAGAACCCAGCACAATACAACTGTAATGCAAAATATTAATAACAAACATTAACACAGACTTATCCCCTGAGAGTGCCCTAAGCACCGCTGGACCCAAACACTGCTTGGTTACACTAAAGTAAATCCACAGTCACTCCATTTACTGAAATGGTATGACACCACATTTACCCTTGCGACAACAGAATTTGGCCTGTTATAAACACTTTTCATCTGCGTGGACACTCCTCCTCTTTATATGTAGTTCAGCTAAAGTCAAAAGACTATTAAAAGATGGGTATTATTGTACAGCAATAATTGACCCTGTATTACACATGAGGCCTTTACTACAGCTTCTGGGCAAGGTAGGATGGTGAGTCACCAGCCACGTCTTGCCCTTTTCATGACTGGAGACCATCCCAGACGCCTCCCCAAACAGCTGATCCCAACCAGTCCTGGATGGCAGGTGTCATGTGGTTGCCTTTAGGGAACCTGGGGCTCTGCATCTCTGGGTGAAGTTGTCACTGACAAAGGATGTAAGGTTGGGACCTGTGAAGCAGAAACAACTGAGATCCCTGTTCCTGGGAACTCACCAGGACGGATTCAGTTCAGTTACACCAGCAGGGAGGTATTCGGTGCCATGCAAATTTCCTGAAGAGTGAACAGCAGGGAGGAGGGGAAAAATACTGACCCTAGCAGCTTAGAGAAAGGTCTGATGGGCAGATTAGGTGGTGGGTTGTGCACCCCCAGTGAGTGGTCCTGCAACATTCAGTTAGGAAGTCTTCTTTTTGTGCAGCTTTGAGGCAGACAAAGCGCACTGGAGGGATTCCCTCATGAGAGAGAGGGTGGATCTACACTGCAGTTGGGGTTGGGGGTTGGGATGAGATACACCTGTGCCAGCTTGGCTTCAAGTAACTGTAGCAGTGCAAGTACTTGTACACCAGGAGACAGCCCCGGCACCAACTCGTGTTGCTGAAGCTCGTGCAGCCACATCAACAGGGCTACTTCCAGCCAGGAATGACCACCAAAGCTGCCATTGCACCTCAGATCTCAGTGCAGACGTAACCAAGGAGTGCAGGCTAGTGGGTGGGGGGAGAGGGAAAAGAGGATTAGTTCAACACACTCACACACAGCGGTGGTGAATCAGTCTCCAAGAGTGGAACACAAAGGTTCATCCATCCCGGGCAGCTGCTCTCCTGTCTACACACAGCCTCAGGCCCTTTTGTAGCTGTGTCTGAGTTAGGTTTCTGGTTGATATTGAAGTGTGTGTATTAGTTTGGAAAGCAAACACAACAGCCCAGAGCATGCTGGGTAATGCTCTGCAAACCTGCTGGGAAGGTGGGCTGAGCTAAGGCAGATGGAGAGGGACCTTGAGCACAATTAGGGGGCTGGAGAGATGATGGGTTAGGAGGAAAGATTAAAGGAACTAAATACGTACAGCTGGGCCAAGCCACACCTGGGGCAAAGGGGGCATGATAAGTGCCCACAAGTGTGTGATGATTGCAAAGGGCATGGGGCCAGCAGAACTGCTGTCTTTTTGTTCTGTGTTTACACAGCACCTAACACAGTGAGGTCCTGGCCCCTGACTGAGATTCCTCAATGCAAATCATAAATAATAATAATACAGTCAGTGGGACAAGAAAGAATGTTGGGGTGAAACTGAACTAAGACAAATATAAGCCGGGATGAGCAGTCTCACACATTCAAAGGCAGATCAGGGTAGGAAATCATTTGGGGAGGGAAATTTGCTGAAAACAGAATATTTTAGGTTTTCACAGAAAATGTTCTGCAAAAATAGTTTGAATTTTCATCGGAAAATCGTGGCTTCATTGCTCCAGGGCTGGGGCTGAGCTAGGTTTAAGCTAGCTCAGGAGTGTCTACTCAAGCAGCAATCACACTCTGTGATGGCTGTTTAGACACACCCAAGGCTTAAAATCAATGGAACTGTGGTGATTTATACTTTCTGAGGAGCTGACACTCATTCCTGATTCCATACGTCCCCAAACACCACTCCTGTATTTCACCAAAGGGGGTGGAAACCCTCCATCTTTCACCAGAGCATATGCATCTTCCCGTGCTGTTGCCCAGTGTGTTTGTTAAGAATCAGAGGGGTAGCCGTGTTAGTCTGGAATTGCAGAAGTGACAAAGAGTCCTGTGGCACCTTAAAGACTAACTAAAGTATTAGAGCATAAGCTTTCATGGGCTAATACTCACTTCGTTGGATGCATGCAGTGGAAGTATCCAGGGGCAGATATAAATAGGTAGGCAAGAACCAGGTTAAAGATAACAGGGTAGGTCCAATGAGGCTGAACCAGCTGTATCTCTAATCAGGGAGGGTGAGGTATTCCTCTAGCAGCTGAACTGGAGGTGTGAATAGCGAGAAAAGAGAAACTGCTCTTGTAGTTAGCTAGCCATTCAAAATCTCTATTCAGTCCCAAATTGATTGTGTCAAATTTGCAAATGAATTGCAACTCTGCAGTTTCTCTTTGCAGTCTGGTCTTAAAGTTTTTTTGCTGCAAAATGCTGACCTTTAAGTCTTTCATGGTGTGTGTGATTGAAGTGTTCTCCTACAGGTTTTTGTATATTGCCATTCCTGATACCTGATTTGTGTCCATTTATCCTTTTTCGTAGGGACTGTCCAGTTTGACCGATGTACATAGCAGAGGGGCATTGCTGACACATAATGGCATATATTACATCGGTAGATATGCAGGTGAATGAACCAGTGATGGTATGGCTGATCTGGTTAGGTCCTGTGATGGTATTGCTGGTGTAGATATGTGGGCAGAGTTGGCATTGAGGTTTGTTGCATTGATTGGTTCCTGAATTAGAGGAGTTATGGCGCTGTGTGCTGTTGCTGGTGAGAATATTCTTGAGGTTGGCGGGTTGTCTGTGGGCCAGGACTGGCCTGCCTTCCAAGGCCTGTGAAAGTGAGGGATTGTTGTCCATGATGGGTTGTAGATCACTGATGATGCGTTGGAGAGGTTTTAACTGAGGACTGTAGGTGATGACGAGTGGTGTTCTGTTGTTTTCTTTCTTGGGCTTGTCTTGTAGCAGCAGGCGTCTGGGCACATGTCTGGCTCTGCTGATCTGTGTCCTTATTTCCTTGTGCGGGTATTGTAGTTTTGAGAAAGCTTGGTGAAGATCTTGTAGGTGTTGGTCTCTGTCTGAGGGGTTGGAGCAAATACAATTGTACCTCAGTGCTTGGCTGTAGACAATGGATCGTGTGGTGTGTCCGGGATGGAAGCTGGTGGCATGAAGGTAGGCGTAGCTGTCGCTAGGTTTTCAGTATAGGGTGGTGTTGATGTGGCCGTCATTAATTTGCACCGTGGTGTCTAGGAAGTGGACCTCTCGTGTAGACTGGTCCAGGCTGAGGTGGATGGTGGGGTGGAGGCTGTTGAAATCATGGTGGAATTTTTCCAGAGTTTCTTTCCCATGGGTCCAGATGATGAAGATGTCATCAATGTAGCATAGATAGAGAAGGGGTGTGAGTGAACGAGAGTTGAGGAAGCGTTGTCCCAGATCAGCCATAAAGATGTTGGCATACTGTGGGGCCATGTGGGTGCCCATAGCAGTGCCACTGGTCTGGAGGTATATATTGTCACCAAATTTGAAATAATTGTGTGTGAGGATAAAGTCACAGAACTTAGCAACCACTTGTGCTGCGTCATCGTCAGGGATACTATTCCTGACAGCTTGTATTCAATCTCTGTGAGGGATGTTTGTGTAGAGAGCCTCTACATCCATGGTGGCTAGGATGGTGTTTTCTGGAAGATCACCAATGCATTGTAGTTTTCTCAGGAAGTCGGTGGTGTCACGGAGATATCTGGGAGTGCTGGTGGCGTAGGGTCTGAGTAAAGAGTCCACATATCCAGAGAGTCCTTCAGTGAGAGTGCCAATGTCTGAGATGATGGGGCGTCCAGGATTTCCAGGTTTGTGGATCTTGGGTAATAGATAGAATACCCCCGGTCGGGGCTCTAAGGATATGTTAATTTGTTCCTGTGTTACTGTAGGGAGTGTCCTGAGTAGATGGTGCAGTTTCTTAGTATATTCCTCAGTGGGATCTGAGGGAAGTGGCCTGTAGAAATTGGTGTTGGAGAGTTGTCTGGTAGCCTCCTTTTGGTAGTCAAACCTGTCTATGATGACAACAGCACCTCCTTTATCAGCCTCTTTGATTATGATGTCAGGGTTGTTTCTGAGGCTGTGGATAGCATTGCGTTCTGCACGACTTAGGTTGTGAGGCAGGCAATGTTGTTTTTCCACAATTTCTGCCTGTGCATGTCGGCGGAAGCATTCTATGTATAGGTCCAGACTGTCATTTTGATCCTCAGGAGGAGTCCATGTGGAGTTCTTCTTCTTGTGCTGCTGGTGGGATGGTGTCTGTGTATCAGTGCGCTGTTCTATGTAGTCTTGAAAGTATTCTTTGAGTCTGAGATGGCGAAAGTAGGCTTCCAGATCACCACAGAATTGTATCTTGTTTGTGAGGGTGGTGGGGCAGAATGAGAGTCCTCGAGACAGGATAGACTCTTCTGCCAGGGTGAGTGTGTAGCTGGATAGATTGACGATACTGCTGGGTGAGTTAGGGGTACCACTGTTGTGGCCCCATGTGGCAGGTAGGATTTTAGATAGCTTGCAGTCCTTTTTCTTTTGTAGAGAGGTGAAGTGTCTACAATAGATCTCCTGTCTTATTTTAGTAAAGTCTGTTTGTGTGGAAGGTTGGTTGTTGATTGTTTGTGTTTCCAGGTTGGAAAGTGTGTTTGTTATGATCCTATGCAATGGGGTCCGGATGCCAATTGAAATGCATTCATTCCACCATACAAGTAGAGATAAAGAAGCCACAAATTACAAAGGCTCTCAAAGGCTCTCTTTGCTTTCAGCATTTAACATAGTATGATCAGTATGTAGTTGGAATAATGTGTCTCTGTTTTGCAGGAGGGCTATGGTCAAGGCTACTGTACCATGTTCTTGTATGTGTGTTTGTTTTCCACTCCTCTGTACCTAGAGAGGCAGGTCATACAATGCTCTCTGCTGGGCATGTTTCTATACCAGCAGACAATGGCTCCTACCATACGCCTCCATTAGAGAAATGTATGAGTCTCACCTTTCTCCTGGAATAGGCATGAGATTCCCAAGAAAAGGGGGGCAGGTGGTTTAGTTAACCCTCCAGGTACATTCCAGTCTCCATGACTAATGCAGTCCCCAACGAGAACACCACACTGAAATATTCTCAGATGGGCAGTTATCACACAAAGGGAAATGGCTTTAAAATAAACCATGCACGCACACAGATTGTTGAAATGCCATCACTCATTAGGGAGCCCTTCCATGTCATTTTCACACCCGGCACGTCTGAGGAATAAAGCGACAAAAAAACTAAAATGAATCAGCAACTCCGTCGGACTCAGGGGAAAGCAAAAGCAATGCTCTTCTCACTGCTGGGCTCCTCTCACTGCTGGGCTCCACATCAACGGTCTGTCTGACTCTAGTCTTCCAACAGCTCCTCTTCCATCTACACTAGGGCAGGAGAACAAATAAAGTAGGTAACAAGACTCTTTCAGGTCCATTAGAAACACAGAGGGAAGTAGTCAATGTTAGCCGAAAAGATGAAAATGATGCGGATGAAGGCAAGCCATCCTCAGGCTGCTAGGAAGGTGCTAATTGAATTAAGTTTTAGAAATATGATCCTCATTCCTGCGCACATTTGCAAACAGCAAAGGAAGAGTGCGAGTCAAATTTGCTGAGTAAATTATTTGCTGCAAATTATTCACCAGGCTTGTACATAGCTGCAACTGACAAGCTTCTTTAGAGACTGCTTTTCTTTGATGCTGTTATTGATTCCCGTGGGGATAGGGAAGAAAGACACCTGTGGAAACACGTTGTGATTATTTTTAGCTTTACAGAAGCAAGGGGATTAGGCCAAATAACAGAATCCTCTTTGCATTAACCCCTTGTGCTCCTCCATAGAAGAGGCTGTGTAGGTCTCTCAGTCTCTCTCTCTTTGCTGCATCTTCTCTTGCACAGGAGCTTAGCTGTTCAGAATCCACTGGAGATTTTCAGAGCAAGTGAATATGCAGTGAGTTTTCAGCGATTGCTTCCTGCAGCCAGCTCTGCAGACACTGTGAGAGCTGGCAGCTGGAGCAGTGTTAGTTAAAAATCCCTCCAGCTCACCTACATTCTGCTAAGCATACAGCTGCGACCGCAAAGGGTGCAGCGTAGATACTGCATGGATTCTGACCAGTGTGCTTCAGGGTTTCTGTGCAGTTCACATGTCAAATAGTATTTAGCTAGCTGAGGTGATTCAAAGTGTACAGGGAACAGGGTGCACATCTCCTGGGTGCGGTGGCCTGACCCAGCTAGTGGCACCCAGACCACTTAGAGAGAGACAGAGAGATTCATGAGTCTGTTCTACAGTCTTCGCTAACAGCCTGTTAGCTTTTAGCTCATGCGGGATGGTAGAAGCATGTGCACTAAACTCCAGAGGTCCCAGGTTCACTCTTGCTCACCTCCATTTTAGCTACACAGGGTGCAGAACAATGAAGAATCAGGTCCTAGGCCATTTAACCCCCACCTGCCTCAGTTTATCCACATCAGGGCTGGCGAAGCAAAGGGAGGACTCTGCTGTGCTTGGTGCTGTACAGACTCAGAGGCAATAACAAGTCTTGTATACCTCTGTATCTCTCTCTCTGTGGAGAACAGGACACTTTCAGGCTCATGGGAATGCTGTGGATTCTGTTGTTTGTCAGTGTATGTATAAAAGTACACAGCCCCTCCATGTCCACCCCCTCCACTCCCTGACACAGCACTGCTTCGAAGACCTTACCAGAGCAATGGGTAATGAAATGCCTCAATGTTCTAGGACTCCCACTGCAGCCAGTGGAGGGCTGGATCATTTGAAAACACAGGTGCCAGCTGCAGCCCGTTTACATTAACCGCTGAAGATCCTATGGGATCTGATTCAAACTATGGCAGGCAGGCGCTGCCCACCCTGCTTGCCTTCAGCAACCTCTGCAGTACTTTAAATCATCCGCCTGGCTCTCTCAACCTGGTAAATCATGCTCCGAATCCAGATGAGGGACCATTCTGTGCCCCAGCAGGCAGTGGCAAGCTGGCATTGCTGGTGCATAGCACTTGCCTTGTATATCCTTGAAGTTACGATTCTGCAGTGGGGATTTTTTTTCCCCTTCCCTTCTGGAAGGATTTTACTTCCTCCAGAATTGGCCTTTGTCACACAGAGAGGGCTGGGATATGCATTACCAGTGTAACAGTGTGTCTTCTAATTGGCTAGGAATCAGTCCTGAAATGTCACAGGAAGATTTATATCTTGACGTAACCTCTCTCTCTAGGCACTAATTTAGCTATAGGCCGCTGAATAATGGCTCATGGAGAAAATAACCCATGGATCCTAGTGCCCCTTTTCTTTTTTATGTATTTGGCAGGAATAAGATCTAATGATGTCTTTTTGCCACCTTACAGAGTAATGGGTGAAAGACAGCTTTGGTCCTGCTTTGAGCAGGAGGTGGGACTAGATGACCTCCTGAGGTCCCTTCCAACCCTGATATTCTATGATTCTATGAAGGGAGGTGCTGTCAATGGGATGTTCATGTGAAAGCTCCCAATAGCTACTGTAAAGGGAGTTCTGTTCCTGGATCGAATGTGGGGTGTGACTCTGCATGAGAACGTCCCTAGGAATGCAAATCGAAGCGGGAATCTCAGTAGCCGTGGTTGCAGTTCCCATTCATTTTCATGTTGACAGGCCTGGGAGAAGGCTTAGTGAGCCATTGCTAATCTGAACACAGGTCGCCTGAGATGAAAACACAGGGCATTAAGCCATGTTGAGCACCCTGACTTGAGTCCTATTGTGAGGTGGAATGTTTTAGGCAGAAACAGGTCTTTGGTGGGTCTCTAAGTTCTTTCAGGATGCTAACTAAGAAGGATCGCCTCTTCCCCCAGCCACCCACACCCCTAGCATTGGCAGCCTGATTCTGGGGAAGTATTGGCTACTTGCAAAGAAATATCTGGAAATGTATTGCAATTAGAGCTGTCTGAAACTCAGCGGGCTGTATTGCAAGGAATTTCAGTATTTTTGACTCTGCTTTAATTCCAGTTTGGAACAAGAGCAAATTTTACTGAAATTTCCTGTGGACGGAAGGCCCCATCCTCCCCCTCACCCCCCGCAAAAAAAAAATTGCTTTGGAAGCAGCATTCCTGGAAGCAAACAGATCCTCTTGTCAATGCCACAGCTGCTACTGAGTGAAGGGCATTGGTGAAACTGAAAAACTAAATTCACTTTCACTCATCTTGCTGCCTGTGGTCCAGCTCCAGCAGGGCTCTGGGGACTGCTGCCGTGAAGCAGGGAACCTATCAGCCCCCGAAACCTGGGCTCTGGCGAGGACTCTGGGGGCTGGCAGGCTCCCTGCTATGGAGCAGCGGACCCTGTAACATCAGCAGATTTCCAGTGGAAACCAGCCTGCGTTTCCCCAAAAAGTATCCTTGGATTTGTAATAGATTTGGCAAAACATTTCGCTTCAGTGAGTTAGTTTTTTCTGACAAAACCTATGTTTCATCCAGAAATTTCGGACCAGTCCTAACTGCAATAGATCTGTGACTGCCAGGGAACATCTGATGTGTCACTTGGTGGGCCTAGGAACTTCATGGTGACAGCAAGGATAGAAAAGCCCAGGTCCCTCTTACTTTAACTAGAAGAAAATTTCCATCAGTACTTTAGAGCAGCAGTGTATTATGTATGATCCAGCTAGTATTGATAGTTCTGATTTAGCGAGTTCTATCCAGACAGCCCTAATTTAGGTAATCCTGAACTAGGTAGCCCTGACTGAGGCCGCTGTCTGTAATCAATGATATGTTTTTTGTCAAACAAGAAATTTTTTTACCTTCCCAACTGAACCAAGAGTATTGATCTTCCTGGTCAGTTATGTAAAGACCATCTGCATTAATCTGATTTAATGGGGATTTAGCTAGTGCTGGAATGAACCTGTTGCTGTTGTAATCTTGTTTCAGCAACACACAGCTGATTTTTAAACACTACTTTGCAGCCTCCTCCCCTAGAATCTATTTGGATCAGGCAATTTTCTAGCCAGTTCTTTGCTTTGTCTCGCAGCTTTTCCATTTGTCTCTCATGCTGGTCTCATCTCCTAGAGACATTGCCGCTAGAGTGGTCCAACATATGCACAACCCAACATGTCTGATTTCAAGCCTCTTCATAAACTAGGTAAACTCAAACTATGTTCACTTCTTTCTCTTTCATTTATAACATGCCTAATGACACCTGCAAGTGCGTAGATTGAAAAAGTTTGTCATCACATGTGTCAGTATCTGGAGGAATAGAGCTTGAGAGGTAAACTGCCAGACCCCTGCAGAACCTCAGTCCCATGCCATCAGCCCTTTCTAGCAAAATTCCTAACTCTTACAACATGCCCTGAAGGTCAGCCACACTAAGCTCTGTTGGACTAACAGAAATGAGTGTCGTCACCAACCACTGGGATGTTTGGTGTTTATTTAGTTTCTCATTGTACCTTTCCCATTTCCCATTCAAGATCACATTCAGGGGTGTGTGTGTGTGTTTGTGTATGTGTGTGTGTGAGGTATGCAGAGGAAAACCTGGAAGTAATGGTGACCAGCGTGCAATCTGAGCCTGCTTCAGTCTACAGAAACCATGAAATGAGCTCCAAGAACGACACCATTCATCTTCTTTCTGAAACCTGAGGCTGTCCCAAGAAGGGGTGCATATAGGGTTCAGGGGTGAAGTTATGACATGGGGGTGGGGCCTCAAGGGACCCTGTGCTTAGGACCACAGATTGTCTTTGTTAGGCCATGGAACCATGATGACACCAGAGTTCCATAGACTGTCAGGTTTCTCTCCACCTCAGATGGCAGGAACTCGTGCAAGGTATATAAGTAGTATGGGTGCTGAGGTCCAACACAACATTTGTGATGTTCCCGCTGAGGGATGGATGGTGCATGAGCCACATTCGGGTTGGGTGCTAATTTAATTAACTCTGATCATCTTAACGCCAGGGATGAATGTGACCCACAGTTGCCATTGTTATTATGATTACATATCAAAAACTGCATTAAGGTGCCTTGTGCCTCTGCATGAAACTGCAGTCTTTATTCACAGCATCACGTCATTTTCTCCACGTTGCTCTCTCTCCGTGAGGTGCCAGCACCATCCTCAGCACACCGAGGTCAGTACGTATAAAGGGAAAGCCCATGAAGGACACAATTTTTAATTTGCCCAGTGACTGGATCGGCAGTTACTGCAGCGTGCCTCCACCAGCGGTGCCGATATTGCCCGCACAGCTGGACAGCGGTGCTGATGGCAGGTGGTGCTGCTCTGTTTTACCTTGCTGCTGAACCAACAGCTAGTAAATACATAAATATGTATTTGTCCTTTGCTCAGTAACTTGATTGCTCCTGAAAGGCATTTGACTGCCAGCATTGGCATTTTGGAGGCCTCTATTTATTAGCTAAATCCTAAAATGATGGGTGGATATGACGTAGATGGGAGAGAAGTTAGGGTGACCAGGTGTCCTGATTTTTTGGGTCTTTTCCTTACGTATTACCCCCACACTCGTTCCGATTTTTCCCACTTAGTGTGTGGTCACCTTAGAGAGAAATGTATATCCAGAAGGACAGAGTGCATAGCAGCACTGTAACTGGTCTCTCCACTGCATCAATCTTGTTCTAAAGGCACCTTTTTTAGGCGTCTTGGGAGCGTGCATTTCCATCTCTCTGGCCTTTGCCGAGACTGCCATTCATGGTGCCCAGAGAGATCATTTTGTGTGACATTGGAGGCCTCTGCACCAAATCGGTCCTGACTCTTTTTGGTGGGAAAAGAGGAACATTTTCACACTCAAAACATGTTAACAGAACTTTGGTCCCGTTTCTTACCCACCTCTCATGCAAACCTTCTGATGGCAACTTTCTGTGATGCATTAGAGGAGACATGTTTGAAGAGAAGGACTGGTGATGGTCTTTTAAAATGGCTGTTTTCTTGGGGTTGGTATCCATGGCTGACCCGCTGCCATGGTGCCTTCCTTTTATAACCCCTTGGTGTTAGCCACTGTGGCCTAGATAGCGATCTTAGATATGGCACCTTCGATCTGACCCAGGATGGCCATTCTTATGTTTGTATATTCGAATGATCGGCAAATCCTGTGCTCCATGTGCATCTCCTTAGATTTACCTCTTCCTAGGAAGAGGGAAAGGCCCACGTGGAGCTCTCTAGGTGAGCACCTGTCCCTACTTCACAGCCACTGTGGTATTGGTGTGAGGGTGCTGCATTGGTCTCCCATTGTCTAGGTGGGCTTGTTACTGTCTGGTCTACCCAGGATCATCAGGAGGCACTCCTGAGAAGGACTGACCAGCAACCTTCTGGCTTCATCTGATTTTCACACTGTAATTGAAGAGACCCAATGGGACTCTCTTCTGAACTCTGAAGTTAAAGGGCTTTGAAGCCAATATACTGGACTAGCCGGATCTTTGTGACAGCACTGAGGAGCTGTGATTTTGATGATCCAGGACCCGACATTGTGATGTGAATGTGAGGAGCCAGATCACATGCCGTACAGGAATGGGACATGGTCAGCCAGGCTGTTCAGTACGCGGGCTCAGAACCTGAGCTCCATGGACATTCAAGCACCATGTCAGGTGTTTGCATTTGTTTATGTTAAATCCCCTCCCTCCTCCCCCTGCCCCACAGAAAGCTCAGCTCACCCACAACGTCAGCTCTCAGCCAGGTTCACCCTTTCATTTGCAATCTGCTTTGCCAGGTGGGTGAATAGCGGCACAAGGAGGTCTCAGAGGGATTCAACGCAAAGCCATTGCCTGAGTCTGCCGCCCAAGCCTTTCTTAGAAGACTATCTCCCTCCCGCACCGGCCAGTCTCCGAATACCATTCCCCACACCCAGCACTGCTCTGAACGCAGGTCCCCTCTCTCCTGCCACCTCGCTTTTCTCTATCTTCCTCTCTGCCTCCCCTTCTCTGTCACTTTCTGCCCATCATCCCCTCTTCCTCAAATAACCACAAGGCCAGATCTGTGTGCCGGCTCCTCTCACACCCCGTGTCTGTCATACCAGTCGTTTGCAGCAGTGTGCAGAGCTTGTCACTTAGAACCAGTAAGTTACCAGACTGTGATGGGTATTTTTTTTTTCTTTGAATGGATTTTACTTGTTCTCTGTTTGGCCTTTTCAGTGGAGAGAACAGTTTGGATACACATTACCCACATAGCAGTGTGTGCTCTAATTGGCCAAAAATTGGTCCCGAAATGTCAAGGAAAGATTTATTTCCCAATGCAGACTCTCCAGGTACTAATTCTTCTATGGGCTGCCAGATAATGGCTCCTGTGCACAATAGCCCAGAGACACTAGTTGGAATACAGGGCAGTAATTGGGTTGAAAGGATTTAAAATCATTAAAACCACATTCAGGGAAAGGAACGGAAAATGGAGCTCCCCTCCCCCGCAACCCTGAGTGACTCACTTTGTATTTAATAAGATGCTGCTGGCATGTGACTTATAATATTCTGGCAATTGTGCAAGGAACAGGGCTACCCAAAAGGGGGCTATTCTGAATCCATAATTCTAAAAGTCTCACATCACACCAATCTGATGGATTTCCAATCCACCATGAGGCCCTACGTGACCATCAGCCATGGTCAATTTTGCTTTTGATCATCTGTCTGTGGGACTTTTATGGCACTGGAGTATCTGAGCACCTTGCTGTCATTAATGTATTTATTCTCACAACACCCCGGTGAGATAGAGCCATGCTGTTGCTGGGAAACTGAGGCACAGAGAGGCTAAGTGATAAGGCATTGAACTTAGGTTTCCTAAATCCCAGACTAAAGCCCTAATCACTGGATTATTTTCCACCAGTGAAGTCTCACTCACACTCCCCTTCTCTGTTTCACAAGTGTGCAATCCATGAGACTGGAAGCTTTATCTGTGCAGCCGGCACCTGTGGTACTCTGATACCTGCTCCATACAGACAGTGCCCCCTGACAGCACTGAGAGCAGCTGCAACACCAGACTATTCTAGTCTCTATAGGTTTTTACTCTGCACTCCTCACTGTAGTATTTGAGCGACTTCCAGTAGCACATTAAGCAACAGAACTACACACCTGTCACAGGGTGTTTGATTTTCCATCCTGGCCCCAGCGGGAGTAGCATGTGCAAGGGAGTGTCTCATTTGGTAATGAATCATACCTACCCTCTACCTAAGAGCAAGGTGGGTGGAAATTAGCGCTGAACTTAAGTCAGATGGTTTGGTTCTGAATCAGAACTCATCCAAATGTGGGGGCATTTGGAGCCAACACATTGATTCAGCCCATTACATACATAGGTCACACTCTATAACGAAGACACTGTCATTACAATGTAGTTGCAGTGCATTTACACCGAGGTTATTCCTTTTGGCACCTGTAAAAAAACCAGAGAGATAATGATACTGACCTCCCTTTGTAAAGTGCTTTGTGATCTACTGACAAAAAGCACTAGAGAAGAGCTAGGTATTAGTAGTAGTAGTTAGCTCTAATCCACATCACTGGAAATCTCAAAATATGAGTGAAAATGCCATTATTATTTTTTTGTGTTGAGGTAGCACCTAAAAGCCCCAGTCATGGGCCAAAACCCCATTGGACTAGCTGCTGGACAGCCACAGAACAAAAATATGGCCACTGCCCCAGAGAGCTCATGGTTTAAATTTAAGACAAAAGATGATAGGTAGGGACAGACATGGAAACAAGGGGCAATACTGGTCCACATGATGGGCATTGGGCTTGGCACACCAGCTGCCTAACACCGCTGTTTATTGTAGACCTCATGGCAAAGGAGAGTTAAGTGTGGTAATGAAAGACATCATAATTAGCATATCTGGATTCTAATGGTATATATATTAAGGAGAAGGCTAAAGGGTAATAAAAGGCATTATTGTTGGTCCAATAAAAGATATTACCTTGCCCACCTTGTCTCTCTGAAGGGGTAATAAGTATTTCAGTCATGTAGTTAACTCCCTGGCTATGTGAACTAGTGGTAATATACTGAAAACCCAAAGCACGGGGTATTCTGGTGGCAACTGAAGTGTAAAATTATGGTACACTGGAATTATGGAATTAAAGGTTTTTAAGGTCAGGCTTGACAAAGCCCTGGCTGGGATGATTTAGTTGAGGTTGGTCCTGCTTTGAGCCAGGGATTAGACTAGATGACCTCCTGAGGTCACTTCCAATCCTGATAGTCTATGATTATATGATACATTTTAATAAATTATAACCTGGGTACAAGAGAAAGCTATAAAGTTTGCATCTGGATACAGACCCCAGATCTTCCCAAATTTGGGACTATTTTAATCCAGAAATTGACCAAGGATGACCAGATAGCAATTATGAAAAATCAGAATAGGGAGTTAGGGGTAATAGGAGACTATATATGAAAAAGACCCGAAAACCGGGACGGTCCCTATAAAATCAGAACATCTGGTCACCCTAAATTGAACTAAGGAATTTCATTGCAAATCAATACCATATACCTCTAAAATGGGCAGAACCAAAATCTTGGGTCCAAATTAATGTTGCTGAATTAGGATATGATTATTCCTAGAGTTTATATTTGACCTCATATAGAAACAGGGCCCTGCTTCTCCACTGAAGTCATTGGCTAAATTCTCATCAACAACAGTGGCACAGGATCAAATCCTGTTGTACAGCTGATCAGAATGTTATCTTGTGACTCACAGCTAAGGGGCCAGCACCGCTCGTCTTTTGTCTTTCATGCTTCATATCTGCAGCCATCATGAACTGACATTGTTATCTGGCTTGAGGTGCCACCATTTCAGGTATTAATTTCCCATAAGCCGCACAATGCACCCCAGGAGCCTTTGAAAGGATTGTGGAGAAGGTGACGTCAGGAAACTCACCGATCGTAGGGAAAATATTATGTCCAGGTTTAATTGGCAATGATTGTTTTGTCTCCTATACAAAAGCAGCAAATCCCAGAAGCTGGTCAGGAGCACAGCTGTTTACGGTGAACAGAAGCTGTCGCTTATCTTCTTGTAGCAACCTGTCTCCAGGAGATCACGGCTTAATTAACTCATGTGTTATCGAGAGTGAAATTGTACAGACGTTGCGAGAAAATAAAATAAAATAAAATAAAATAAAAAGAGATAAAGGGGAAAGGAATGAAGTGGCCTGGCAACAAAGCTGGTTATCCTCTACAGAGAGTCCAGGCATGTGGCCGGCTTTAGCAGCCCCAGACGGTGATGGAATTTGCATGGTGGGCTGATGGGGTGGAGTCACATCTCGAGAGCTGCAGAACAGCTTCAGCTCTGACTGGCAAGGCAGTCTGGCTGGATGTTGTTCTGTGAACACAGGTTGCTGCAGAAATATAATCAGAGTATCAGGCTTGCATCAAACAAGCTGAAGTCGGTGGAAGGATTTCCATGGGCTTTGAGATCAGACCCAATGTGATTTGTGAGGCCTGATATTTCACTGTTAGTGCCAAGAAGGACCAGCCATACGTCCTTGGAAAGCTGAGATTCCAGCTTGCCGGCAGCATGGAATTGATGGGAGATATCACACCTAAAAATGGTCTCTAGTCCCTTGAAGTAGGTAAAAAACCCAGGCAGTTTACCAGAAAGGCACAGTGCTTTCATGGGCCAGTCCACCCTTGCCCATTGACTTCAAAGGGATGATCAGCACTAATCAGGGTTTGGCTCATTATTAATAACTCAGCGCCTTTGTCTACAAATAAAGGGGCATCCAATTGGAGCAGAGGGCACTCAGTACTTCCCGGAGCAGCTCAGTACCTGAAAAGATTGAGTTCTAAGGGCCTGATCCAGAGACTACTGAAGTGACATCAGTAAGGTTTAGATCAGGCCCTAACTGCAGTGTCCATTAGTACCAGTATCATGTGGGTCTGTGATACATATGGAACAGCCCTTGTGGCAGTGGCATTTGTTGGCTGCCAGGGAGAGGGGAGCAGCTGGACGGGGGTGATGGCAGGGCTCTTCATTGTGACTTAATGAGAGGTGCTGCTGAAAGAAACTGCAAAGTAGCATTTCAGCAGAGGATGCAGAATCACTTGGAGAAAGTGGAGTGAAATTTGACAACTCTTTCCCATTCATCTCTCAAAGTGCTTTACAGTTCAAAGCCGGCACGGTGCTAATATATTTTGAACTAAGAATGTTCATTTCTAGCCAGAGCATTTTAATAAATAATTTAAAAGAAAAAGTCAGTGCAGACCTGTCATCTCAGGCCAATTCCATTTAATATCCAGCCTGTTGACTGACAGATATTTTAGCAGCATAATTAGCATATATAGTCTTAAAAGCTT
Organism: Dermatemys mawii; assembly: GCA_007922305.1. NCBI lineage: Eukaryota > Metazoa > Chordata > Testudines > Dermatemydidae > Dermatemys > Dermatemys mawii. The sequence continues at coordinate 4,719,540 of ML677397.1, read as the reverse complement.
TCATCAGTTTCTCAGACGTCCTCCGGATTACGGATTCTTCCCCTCCCCCCTTAATATTATTATTCCATTGATATTTACTTACTGTGCCCACTGAGCCAAGCTAAGAGAGAGGAAGGTGGAACTGCTCTTACTGCCGTAGCACGCCGGGACGTCAGGTTGTGGCGGTGCAAGGACTTTGCCTCTTGCCACCCCTGGTGGCTACTTCCTTGCCCCATGAGGGTCTGTCCCTGTGCAAGTCCTTTGAGACCTGTCCCTGCAGCAAGGTCGCCTAAATGTTGAATCCCCTTCCAGGGTGATAAAGGTCAAAGTATACATCCAAATAAATATCCAGACTAATAGTTCTTTTGCCTCTCTTGAGCTACTATATAGTTTTCTGCTTTTGCCTCTACTCTTGGGACCTCCAGAGTGAGGGAACTGTCCTTGATCCTCTCTTCTGGGTCTGCCCCCAGCTTGATCCTATAGTTCAGTTTAAATAGTCTTCTCCCTCTGATCCCCCCCCCCCCCCAGCTGTCCACCCACAGTGAAAGCTGATCCTGGCTTCTCTTAAAGAGTCAGCCAGCCAGTGACAGAAAATCAGCCTGATAACTGTCCTCCTAGAGTGCTTATATGGTATAAAAAGCAGCATTGCTAACCTCACGCTTTCAAAAATAATGACTCCAGACCCCTAAAATCATGAGATTGCCTTAAAAATCATGTCTAATTTGGGGTTTGTGTGTGTGTGATAAAAGCTGTGATTGTCATCTAATCACATGACTCCAGGAGCTGGAGCACGACAAAAGAACACTAAATATTGTGAAATGCGCAATGAAAATCACAGGAGTTGGCAACACCAGTGAATGCTCCTCAGAACTGTTGCATGGAAGGATGTGGATTAGGGCACTTTCTTATTGGGTGAAATTTACCCCTCTGTACAGGTCCAGTACAAGAGATATTCATGCACCATATCCCACGTAAGTGCCATTTTGCGGTCTTAAGTGGCATGTAAATTACATCTATTCCTCATCTTTGTTGTGTGCATAGAAGTGGATTTCACGCTTTAATCAGAAGTTTGATTTTGTCTCAGCACAGAGGAGTGGACTAGATGACATCTTGAGGTCCCGGCCTTTCTATGATTCTATGGATCAAAACCATTAATCAGAAACACTTCTCCCCACCAGTGCCCAACCTTTGTAGGGTAACAATCTGACCAACGGGGGTTTTTTTGGTATGGACCCATCTCTGCTCTAAAGTAATTTCTCTCTAAGTAAATCCTCCTCAAGGATTACCGTGTTATAAGAAGAACAGCCAGCTTTCCCTACCAAACAATTATTTGACAAACCCTCACAATATCCTCTGAGACAGGTATTATCCCATCTGCTTTGCAAATGGGGAAACTGAGGCAAAGAGGTGCAGTGCCTTGGCTTGAGAAAGTGACTTTCCCAAGAGAACTGGTATCAGGGCTCAGTTTAGAGCTCAATGGCATGATCCTGCAAACCTCACTCTTGTGAGTAATAATAATACCTCATGTGTTTTATCAATGGATCTCAATGCACTTTACAAGAAGTTTATTGTATCATTATCCCTCTCTGTAGATGGGGTTAATGAAGCACAGGGAGGTGAAGGGATTTGTCCAAGGTCACCCAAAAGAGCCAGGAGTTAGTACCCAGGTCTCTGAAGTCCATATCCAGTGATCTACCCACTAGGCAATGCTGCCTCAACTAATTCCTGTGAGCAGCGACTTCGAGATAGGAAGTTCAGACCATTTGCCCATCACCAGAAGCAGACTCTTCCTAGATCAACCTTGTCCATCCCTTCTAAGTGCTGTCATTTCAGCAGTGGTTGCATGTAAGGGCAGGGGGTTCTTTGTAAGGGGAAAAAAACCCTACTCATACTCGTGAATTTCATTCCATGTGGCGATAGGCAAGAGGTTCTTCTCATACAGTTTCTGGCAGCAAGGATCTGTAGCGCAGTTACAGGTGCTTGGGCTTATTATGTACCACATGTTGATGCATTAAAGTAAAGTACAGGCTTCTCATTTCTTCTGTGCACAAGGGAGCCAATTTGGACTGCAAAGGCCTCCGTTCCCATTGGCTCCAGGGAGCCTGTGGCATATACGATGCAAATTGGCTGCACAGAAGAGTAGAGCAAAGCGCCAGTGTCAGCGTTTGTTTCATCTCATTATTCCTTTTGTGGCACATGAGCAGCAGACGCTTCGCTAGGTGACCCCCAGATGCACAGATGCAAAATCTGCACCTTCCGCCACTCCATGGCAGATTCGGCTCCTGCAGCTGACAGTTTTGACAGGATGATGTGTGTTGGCGTCTTCCCACCACCAGCTTGGAGCTGGCCCTCTGCAGATCTGTGGGGTCTACAGTGGCTTGGAATAAGGTTTGGAGCCTGTGTGTGGATTATTCTTGGCAGCGGCCAATTTCCCTTTGCCACTGTGGTGGTATTTCTTATCTCCAGTTCATTGCTGGCTTGCAGCTGCCACATGCTCACATTGAACATGCTGTGGATAATTATTACGGAGGCACTCCGTAGCTGAGGTTTATGTGTAGAGCAGGATTGAAGTCCCCCTTGTGTCACACTTCCAAGGCTGAATGGAGTTTCCAGATTAAACACCCTGCTTGTGGAGGACAAGGGGACTTTCCATGTTGTTTGGGGAAAGTATTCACCAACTCTGGCAGAGGAGACTTTAAATTAAAACATGACCTTTGAAAACAAAATTAAATTAAATTAAATTAAAACATGACCTGTGAAAAATTAAATTAAAATTAAATTACATTAAAATTAAATTTAATTTAAAATTAAAATTTTTAATTAAAATTATATAAAACAATTTAAATAAATTTAAATAAAATTAAAATTAAAAAATAAAAAAATAAAATTAAAATTAAATTTAATTAAAATTAAATTAAAACATGACTTGTGAAAAAAATGGGTTTGTTTAGTCTGGAGAAGAGAAGAGAGAGGGGAGACATAGAATCATAGAATATCAGGGTTGGAAGGGACCTCAGGAGGTATCTAGTCCAACCCCCTGCTCAAAGTAGGACCAATCCCCAACTAAGTCATCCTAGCCAGGGCTTTGTCATAACATTTGAAAACATGACAGTTTTCAAGTACATAAAAAGTTGTTACAAGGAGAAGAGAGAAAAAAAATGTCCCCTTAACCTCTGAGGATAGGAAAAGAAGCAATGGTCTTAAATTGCAGCAAGGGTGGTTTAGGCTGGACATTAGGAAAAATTCCCTAACTGTTAAGGTGGTTAAGCACTGGAATAAATTGTTTAAGGAGGTTGTGGAATCTCCATCACTGGAAATTTTTAAGAGCAGGTTGTACAAACACCTTTCAGGGATGGTCTAGATAATACTTAGTCTTGTCATGCGTGCAGGGGACTGGACAAGATGGCCTCTCAAGGTCCCTTCCAATCCTATGATTCTATGAAAAATATGTAAATAGAAGGTCAGCCATTAGAGCAGGGCAATGACCCACACACCCCTAGCATGTGTGACTCATAAGCCTTATACTGGTTCCCAACAAAGGAATAAATTTCACCTTGGCCTGATATGCATTGCAGAAAAGGCAGCCGTTGCTGCTTGATTCACCCACAAGGTTTAGTTTTCAGGATACAGGCACATCCATTTCAAGGTGAGAGTGGGGTGATAGGGTTGACATTCGAGCTGGAGCTATAGGGCTGAGGATACGGGATTAGTGTCAGGGCTTGTATGGCGCACAGAATTAAGAAAGCAGACGCAGTCTGTGTTTATGACTCAGGTTTGTTAGGGGATTCAGATATTGTCATTCTTATATAAGGATATACTTAAGGATTAATGGCAGGAAGTCCAGCATTAGCAGCAAAGAAATGGGTGTTAGTGAGATTAGAGGTGGAGGGTTTATTTTGATGTTTGAGGCATGAGCTTCCTCAGGAGATCTGGGGCTCCTAGACAGGCAGGGAATCCAGTATTTTGCAGGAAAAGCAAACAATCTGCAAGTCAAAATAGTGATTAGAACACATTGATAATGAGATGAATTCTCCACTGTTACGAATCAGCAGAGCTGCAGTGAAATCAGCAAATTTACACTAGCTCAGAATCTGGCCCACATTAACCAACCTATTTTTAGCCCCTTTTTCCATATTCCGCAGAATATTCACAAGCAGTTGGCTCAGATTTGTTCACTGTGTGAAATTCTTCAGCATTTTTTTTTCTCTGCAACATTTTTGTCTGAGCCCACGGTTTGATGACAAATGGTTCCCTGTAAGTAGGATCGATTTTCTATGCGAGCTGCATCACTCACTTGTGATTGGTTGGATAAACTTACCCATTGTTGTTTCTGCTCCATGACTGGATGAGTGCCTAAGCATTTCTGGCGGCAGGTATTCTCTGGCATACCAATTTACCTTTCGGTTCCCACAAATTTTGACTCTGTCCATGAATGCTTGTGCCAATAAACCGCAATCAACTGAAGACACTGCTCTTAAAAATGATAGCATGTTTTCAGTGATCATTTTCTTTTGTGTGCACCGTTAATCACCTCTGTCAGAGGAATGAGAATGCTGGATTAGACCGCCCACTTACCCCTATTTTGCAGGAAAAGCCTGTAACCTGTGGTCTAGGCTCCAGCCTCCTGGGGAGAAGTCTCTCTAATGTCGCTGTTCATGCTTGGATGATATTCTTTGATTAAGCCATCCCAATAGCACTGTGCTGACAGAGAATGAGAACCCAGTTTTATAACTGCTGAGCCAAATTAAAAACAAACCAATCCCATCACTTTATGGGGCATTGTCCAGCCCTCCAGCACGCTGAGCAAACCCTATTGCTCTTGACGTCTGAAGGGGTGGAGCTGTCATCAGAACCCCACTTTGTCCTAGTTCCATATCATCAGGTGACAAGAAGGGAGGGTGGATGTGCAAAGACGGAGGACATAGGACCCGAGGGTGGGAGGTGGTTTGATTTCTTTCTGCCAAAGATTTCCTGTGCAACCTTTAGCAAGTCACATCCCTTCCCCATCTTGACATTGATGGCAACAACACACTGAACGAAATAGGCCACTGGCCTTGGCCATTCCTCCATTCCTATGGTGGACCTGATGTTAACCGTGCTGTTGGTGCAAAGCTCTTTGTTGGAATTGGGACAGTGGACGCCTGGATAGTCAAACTGCAGGGTGGGTGAATGGCTGTTTTGTTTAACTGCACCAGAGCAGTAGAGAGTTTCCATTACTTATGCACTTCCTGAAGCTGAAACAATTGCTATTATACCATATAACATTGCATGACCTACATTTTTACTTGAAAGCCTCCAGCTAATAATTAGTTTGAATTTCGATTTATAAATAAACACATTCATATTCCAGTAAATCAAAAACCCAACTCGGAACAGACAAAGTTCCCTCCCCTGTGCCCTGCTCTTTCTTTTGCATTTGTTGTTTGTCTTTTAGAGGCGCTGGGGATTTTGCTGGTGTGGGTGAAGGAGGAGGAGGGTTCGGGTGTAATGAGACCACTGGGCATTTTCGCGGAAATCGGCAGGAGCCTCAGTGCTTTTGAGATTTGTGCCATCTGGATAAAGAGGGTCAAGCTACACGTTGGCAGCAATTAGACATTGCGGCATGGCAGGACAGCTTGGCTGGGCTGGAGGAGCTGCGGAGAGCAACAGATTAGTAAACAAAAGTACCTAGCAGAAGGGGCCCAGGTTGGTCAACTCTCGGGGCATAGTTGGCAGTGGTGATGCCTTTTATTTCTCTATCTGTCCATCTGTGTGGCCATCCACCTTGGCACTAGAGATGGCGCAGTGTTGGAAGGTCTGGAGCTTGTGTTTGGTTTGGGTAAGGGCCCAAAACTTCCTGTGTAGTTTCTGTGGATGAGATTATGATTTGAGCTACCTGTCTGCATAAAGGATTTTGAGGGCATGAGAGCCTCTGCCCCTGGTGCACTTGTGCAGGAGTAAGTGGGGGTAATCCTTCCCCGGCGTGTGTTAGTGGAGAGTCAGTGGGCAGCCCATACAGCTAAAGATGTACTTGCTGTGGGCAGCACAGCTGAGAACACATGGTGTGTGGGTGTAGGGTAGTGATTTACAGTGAAATGGACCAGGAATAAATTGCCTCTTGTTTAAGAGCAAGTGGAGAGCGGAAAGGGAACTCTGACATACAGTTCTTTTCCTAGGATGCTACTGGTGTGGTACTGGTAGGCTTTCTTCCCTACCATGAGCTGTGTCCTTGCAACAAAACTGAGCCTTAAACTATCAAGACTTGAGGCAAGACTGGTCTGCAGCACTGGGCTGGAAAACTCAGCTCTCATAGTGATGGGAGTGGAAGAAGACATAGACTAGAAAAAACTTTTCCTTGGGGTTTGCAGTATTTTTGACTTCTGTTTGGGCTGTAAATGCCATGAGATCTGCCTTTCGTGACTGATGTATTTCCAGATTTCTGCTGCTGGTCTTTGCCAGAAATGTCAAGTATAGAGGCTGCCATGACAGTCATTCCTGAGCCAAATCCTGATGCCCGTTTTGAGTCATTAGTCATTCAAACTGGCACTGAAGTCAATGGGAGTTTGGTCTGAATATGACATCCAAGGCCTGGCCTCTGATTAATCCTTTCTGCTCAGCTGTAGAATGTGTGCTGAGCTGATGCAGGTGGAAAATGAAAAATGGGGTTTTAGTTCAAAACCGTTGGTTCAAAACTGGGTAGTTCTTATTTTATTAGAACCAGTTGGCCCATTGCTACCAGATACATGTCCATAGCCACACTTATTCTATGGTGATAATCCAGAAGGCTTCATACTGCAATGTTTTTGATCATTACTGGGAGTATATTTTTAGAAGGACAATATCTGGGTAACGCAAGTTACTGCACCAGGGACTTGATCCAAAACTCTTTGAATTCAGTGGAAGTCAAGGGTCTATGGATCCTGCTTTCCTGTCTCTAACAGTGGTCAATGTAGAAATCTTGAGAAGAATGCATAAAGCATCCATAATGTGCCCAGTTACACAGTGGAAGTAATTGTCATTCCAACCCAAGCTGGTGATCAGTGTATGCCTCGAAGCAAGACGATTGCTAGCCTTTGTAATTTCCCTCATGAAAAAAAAATCCAAGTCAGATATAATAAGGAAAAGACCAATAGGGTTCTACAGAAATTAGTCTGAAAACCTATACAATTGAATGGAGGTAGAGATGCCTGTTGTGGAATTCTATGGATGGGTTTAAGCATTCTATAGAATGGTTATTATTTTCTATTAAAACCTATAGGTTTCCCACCAGGTGTTATCCTAGCTTGTGCAACTCCAGATGCTATTTTTATTCAGAGAAATGTCAAATCCTTTCTTGAAACTTACTAAGCTAGTTGCCTCAGCAGTCTCCTGCAGTAGCATGGTCTATAAAATAAAAGCATCTCTTGTATTCTTTCTCCCCGTTACACATTTTTTGTCTTTTTTAATGTAAAAAAAAGTTTTAAAAAAGAATCTAAACATGAATTGTTCAGATGGGGTCTGGGGTCTGGCTACAACATTTCTCCTGAGGCTCACTGAAGTTAGGGTGACCAGACAGCAAATGTGAAAATCAGAGTGGCGTGCAGGATAATAGGAGCCTATATAAGAAAAAAGACACCAAAATTAAGACTGTCCCTTTAAAACTGGGACATCTGGTCACCCTAACTGAAGTACAGCTATGGGCAGAGAAGCGTCTGTGCAAATGGCATTGCCTTTGCTGGTGTTCATGGGATTCGTCTGATGCCCATTAAAGTCAACAGGAATCCTTCCATCCAGTGAATGTTGCTTCAGGCCCTGCTCTCTCATTATGGCTCTCAGATCATATTTGCTCTGTTTACTAGTCAGAAGCAGAAATGAGCAGGAACCAGAATGTCCATTTCGCAGAAGTTCCATAACTTCCAAATTTGTTTTCATTCTGAATTGAAACAAAAGCCACAGATTTTGAAATTTCACTCTGAATGATCTAAAAAAAAATAATTTCAGGTCAGTGGATATTTCATTTTGCTTTTTGCATGTGAATTTTATGTTACAATCTTATTTACGATAATTTTTTTAAAAAAGCTAAAATGAAAATTAAGTTCAAAACGGAAAATGGGACGGTCCCATTCCAGTAGTGCTAAACTGTTCCAGTTGGATGGGTAGGTTTCCTAAACAAAAGTTCATCGAAATCAGCACAGTCCCATGGAGAGTTTTGGTTTCAGTAAAGTGGCATTTTCCCATGGAAAAATGTTCTATTGCTCTATTGTCATCCAGCTCTAGTCAAAAGGTCATTGAATGATAGAACCATAGAGTTAGAAGGGACCAGAAGAGTCCTCCTGTCCTGTGGTTCTCAGCCCGCAGTCTGGGGCCCCGCAGGGCCGTGAGCAGGTTTCAGGGGGTCTGCTAAAACAAACCATAGGGCAGGGCTGGCATTAAATTAGCTGGAGCCCAGGGTAGAAAGTCAAAGCCAAGCCCTACCGCTCAGGACTGAAGACAAAGCCCAAGGAACTTAGCTTCATGGGGCCCCTGTGGAATGTGGCCCTGGGCAATAGCCCTGCTTGCTACCCTCTAACACTGGCCCTGGTTTTTAATTTACTGGATATGCAGAAAAGACAGTTGTGGCACCGCTGGGCTGTGGAGTTTTTATAGCATGCGGTGGGGCCTCAGAGAGTAAAAAGGTTGAGAACTTCTGGTCTAGTCTAATCCTCAGCCAAGATGCAGGATTTGCTGTGTCTGAACCATCCAAGATGTTCTTCTCCTGGCTGCCTGCATCAAACCCTACCTGAGGGGCGAATACACTGCTCAGTTCTCTTTCGTTCTTCCACGTGGTGAGAGGTGATTCCTACTTGTTACTGACGGGCTTGCTGATGATGCATGGGACAGAATGGAATCTAGTTCAGACTCCATATTGACTCTGCCAGGATTAAAAATAAACTGTCTTTGCCAGGGAAGTGAGCAGAGCTGACTGTATAGTGCACATGATGCAGCAGGACTGCTGCTCTTTTGACCATAAGTGGGTCCCGTTCAGACCGGTTGCAAGTGGATGTGGCTCGGTTGACTTCAACGTGCTTGCAATGGTTATAAGCCCAGTCGCTTCAGTCAAGTTGCATCCACTTACTCCAGGGCTGAATTTAGCCCAATATCTGTCCACCTCATCTCTTTCCTTTAATTATGTGCAACTCTAGCTCTTTCTATTTTATTGTATTTCCCTTTTCTGAAGTGTGCAACTCAGAGCTTTAGACGATCCTTAGAGGCATTTCTTATAGAGTAGTTTATGACACGTTAGTAATAGGCACTTGAAACATACACTAGATACATGTCCCCGTCACACACTGAATGCCATGATGGGTCCTAACTGGCCGCTGCCTTGGCAGCTTTAGCAGAGCAATCAAGGATTGACTGAGCAAGGAAGGTTGAACTTTCCTCTTCCATGTAGAAGTGCACCTCCAGGATAGGGCTGAGAAAGGCTAGTGGGTCACTGAGACATGCTTGCATTTCTGCCTCCTGCAAGCTGTGCCTATAAGGTGGGTGTCCGTCCAGCCACATACAATTTCATCAACCCCAGAGAAGATCCTGAAAGCATTGGTGGCCCTCTGAGCCCTTGGATTGGAATGGATGGTACGGGGAGGCCTGTGTTGAGCACCTGGGATGTACGGAAAGGACACCGCAGGGCCAAATCCAAAGTGGAGCACATGCTGCCAGTGCAGCAATTCCATTCGAGAGAGAAGAGACTGAGAGGAAGGCCAATAATATCTCTCCAATCATAAGATCCCGAGGGAGCAAGGCTTGCACCCAAATGTCTGCACTGCCCTAATAAAACATTTACGGGGATTTAGAGACCCGGTTGTTCTGACCCGGTGTGTATATATTAAACGATCACAGTTTCTGTGCCTTCGGAGGAGCAGGTTGCTAATCTAATGCAACCCTTGGGTATTGCTCACCACTAATTCTGCTTGGAAACAAACAGCAGGTCCGTTTTCCTATTTAAAAGGTTCCAGCGATAATCTGGTTGGGTCGCAGTTTGGGGAACAACAGGATCTGATTTTTTACTGGCTTCTTCCGAAGGAGTATTGAGAAAATAGTGGCTGTGGGAGGGACTCAGTGGTTGGTTTTTGCCTCTCTAACCTTAAGTAGTGATCTGTATTCACACTCAGAGCCCCTAGCCTTCATTCATTTGGGACAGTTTAGTGGAATAGAGAAGCAGACTGAGAGTTGGGAGATATTTGTTCTGTTCTTGACTCTGAATGACTCTCTGTGATATGAGTTTGACCCCCTTTACTCTCACTGAGTAGCACTTTAGTCCTCCATTTCTCCCATTGATTTCAATGGAACTACTCTTTCAGTAGAATACATTTCAGCATGAGCTGACAGATCAGACTTTACCCTATGTGATGTTTTCTAAGCCATGCGTCTCTCTGTTCCTCAATTTCCCCACAGACCATAATACTGACCCACCTTCGTGATGCACTTTGGGATCCTGAGATGAACAGTGCTATCTTAGTACTAATTATTATTTACTTGCGTTTGTTTCCTTGCTTTACTCATTGTCCAGACTACTATCAACAATATGGACAAAGCAGTTTTTGCTGATGTCTGTGCTATAAAACCAAAAGAGTGATAAGAGACAGTGCCAGAATATCTTTTCCAGCTTCTCGCAAATGTATCTCCCCACCCCAAGAGTAAGTGAATTCCCTGTGCCAGAATCTATTACAGCTGGTCATGCTTGGTTTTCAGATCCTAGCTTGAGTTTGGAAGTGCTGCCAGTGGATTAAATACTAAACAGAAACCATCTTTGGATTTGTAATCTGAGCACATTTGAGCTGGAAATTGTCAAGGTGGAGAAAAAACATACCAAGTTCTCGCTGTCATATTTCAAAGCAACTCTGCGCGTGAAGTGACTGTACGTGCTCATTTAGGATGCCCGGAGTTAAAACACGCAGGAACTCAGGCAATGGAAAAAAGGATATTTCAACGGTGCCAAGCTCTCACTCACTGCTGTCGGATCTGTGTGTCCTCAGAACCTCTGCAAATCAGGCTCCCACTTCATCTGACGGCCTCCTTTTTATCTCTAGTAAATATCACGATGAGTGATTCCCAGCTGCTCTGACGGTTTGGGTCCGATCAGTTTGGCTTTCCACTCAGTTATGGCATCTTATGTGTTTCTCAGGCATGTTCTTCCTCTTTCATGTAATTCCTTAACTGGTTTCCTGTCACTGGTGGGTCTCTTCTTTTAATGTGTTTGAATGTATTTGATCATCAACAAATTTCTCTGTCTGTTCCTGTGATAAAAATTTAAATTGTGGTGCCTTTGAAGGCTGTATTTTTTTCTCTCCCATGTGCTACAGTGTAGGAACTGACATCCTTTACTTATTAAAATAAAAAAGTTCTAAATATGACATCTTTTGTTAAAAAGAAGAAGAGGGAGAGAAAAAAACACACTACTGTATATTCTTACAGATGGAACATCAAAATGTAAACTATAAAGGATACATTTTCAAAGCCTTGTGCAGGAGCTGAGTTGATTAAATGGGAACCAGGCATCCAAATCCTCTCTTGTCACTTTGAAACTGTATTGAGATGGGAAAGATCTGTTATTTTAGCTTGAAATATATATCTGATTTCCCAGCCCTAGCTAATCTACTGTTATGATCTGCCTCTAAGAGGAGCTAGAGGACACCTTGTTCTCCAGTTAGGGTATCATCTCTGTGGCTCTCAAACTGTTGGTCAGGACCCCACAGTGGGTCGCGATCCTGTTTTAGTGGGGTCACCAGGGCTGGCATTAGATTTTCTGTGACCCGGGGCTGAAGTCCGAACCCCACAGCCTGTGGCTGAAGCCAAAGACCAAAGGCTTTAGCCTTGGGTGACAGGGCTCATGTTACAAGCATCCCACTTGGCACTGAATCCCTTGGGATTTGGCTTTGTGCCCCTGCCCCCAGCCTGGGTGCCTGTACTCGGGTGGGCTCAGGCTTCAGTCCCCCCTTCTAAGATCATGTAATTTTTTCTTGTCACGGTGCAGTGAAGTTTGAGAACCCCAGTATATCTGCTTACCTTAGGCAATTACCCTGTCTGCCTTGGTGTGATTAGACCATGCTCCCTCCTTCAAGGCACAACTGGAGTAGACAAAAGGCAGAGTTAGCACCTAGAACAGCCTGCAACTTCAAACTCACTGGCGCCCTTGGCTATAACTAACCGACATTATGCAGTAGCCAATGGCCAATTGTGGCCATGTTGTCCATAAAAAGCTTCACCCTTAGGAGGTGATGCTGTAGCTCAGGTTAGTACCTGGTCTGCATTTAGACTGGCTTCCCAGAGGCAAAGGCAGTCGAATCAAGCAAACACCATTGTATTTTATTAACTGAAATAAAGGAAGATGTGTATGACAATGTAAAACATCTCCCTGAGTTCATCTGAAACTTCCACACATGGTCCGAATCAGCCAGAATTCTCAGCTGCAGGTGGAGTATCCTTGAGATGCATCTGTGCTTAACAGAGAGGAGCTCTTAGCTACCCCACCCAGCTCTTCTGCTCCTGAGCCTTTTGGAGAGTTCACAGCCAGCCCCTTTCTCTATACCAGGCCAAACCAGACACCTAAACTTCTGAGAGGTTAGAATCTGTATCCAAGCTCTGCAGATCAAACCTTTCTCTGTGACGAGGTGGGTCACAGTCAGTGATGTCCAGCCCCACATGTCTGTCACCCCGTGAAAGGCATCACCTGAACTCTAGATCAGCAAAGTGGATGATGATTTGTTGTGTCATTTCAGACTAAGCCTGACCTTCTCCCCGTGACTTCAGCAGATCTCAGCCCCTGGCATCAAGCAGGCCCTTCCTTCAGTATTCTCTGATCCCTGGAGGCCCCTTCTTACGCTCCTGAATTAAACACCATCCAGCTTTGTTGCAGGGTTATGTGTGTTTCTCTCTGATGAAGCCAGTCAGTCAATCTGTTCCAATCCCTTCCAGACATGCTTTCGGGGTGTCAGCATCTATGGTCTTTAGCTTGAGGAATGGAACTGTGTTTATTCTGCTGCCTATTGCCAAGGTATCTGAGCACCTTAAAGTCAATGGCAATGTCCTAGGCGCTGTACAGAAGACACATAGACACTCTCTGCTGAAGAGGAGGTGCTTGGGAGCCAATGAAAATCCCAAGCCAGGGGATCCTCTTCTGGCTCCCTGAGATCCAACAGTCAGAACATCCCATCACTGGTTGGTTACGTGATGAGGATGCTCCATGGGACAGCCCAAGCTTACCCCAACATGGGGGATATTATAGGTGATCACTAGGGCCTTCTGGTGGATTTGGATTTGGTGTCACATGAAAGACTCTGCCCTGACTTCCCCACGTTGGATCTATCTCATCCCCTTGCCCTGTCCGACTACATTGCCTCTGCTCAGTGCCAGTTCAACACAGTGAACACATATATAGTGTCTGTACAAGAGTCCCATGGCCCTTTGCATCCATAAACACCTGATCAAAGCACAGACTCCAGCGTGAATTCCTGTCACCGAAATGTGTAAACCGAGACAGACATGGCATTTTTTTCAGCTCTCAACCAGGAGCTGATTCCACAGTCTCTGAGTGGTGTTAATTACTGGAAGTTACATGTCCAAGATGCCAGTTAATACAGTGGGCTTGGCAGGGTAGGAAACTTTAAGTGAACATAAGGGAATATAAGGTAACTGTCTGTCAGAGAGGTGGGTGGGGCTGTTCTTGTTAGAGGTGTGGCCAGGGGCAGCCATGTGTCAGAATAATGCTGATGCATAAGGGTCTGTGGTTCCAAGAGTTTATTTTCTTTATTTAAAAGGGAGAAAAGATGTTTGTAATGGATTTGGCACTGGGGGAAGGTGCTGGGCTGATCGCCAGAGAGGCTGAAGTTCTTACACTAAATGGAGCATAGTCAATGTGAGTGTCCCATCAGTGTCACTTAATCTTTCCCAGCTCTAGGGCTAAGGAGAGCATCCAACCTCCATGTCCCATTCAATCCCCGGCTGCTCTGCCGACATCATTCACAGTACTGGCATGTGTGACATGCAGACTTGTCCATTGGGATCTAGAGTAGGGTCCATCAAGTTACATGACATAAGCCACCACACAGCCATTAGTCGGGGACTACTGCTGGCACCATTGATGACATGGTGAAGAAAGTCCCTAAAGATGGTTATTAATCCCCTGTGCCATCCAGTCACCCTCTCTACACTCAAGTCAGTGATTAAATGCTCAACACCTTTTCTAGCTGGAGTAAGCTCACAATTTTGTGTTGCTTTGCCCAGTGCTGAGTGTCATCAGCCAGGGAACTTTCTGACAAGCCCACCTTCATTATTACTTGCTTTATACTCGTCTCTAGAGGCCCCGCCCAGCAGACGAAGATTGAAACCCTCAATATGCATGGTGCTATGTACACAGTGAGAGACAGTCCAATCTAAACAGCCAAGAGATGAGATGGGAACCTGAGGCCCAAGGTTGCGAACTGACTTGCCCAAGGTCACAGTGGCCACGCTGAGAATAGCACCAGGATCTCCAGGCTCTCAGTCCAGTCCCCTCCCCTCTAGTCCATGCTGCCTTCCCACATCTAGCTCTGTGATGAACCCCGGAATCAGGCGCTGTACGTCTGGCTATTTGCTGTGAAAGTTTATCAGCTTTTCTCTCTGGAGTCTCATAAGTGGTTCCAGGTGCTGGAAACACTAGTGGGGGAGGGAGGAAAATCCACAATGGGGAAAGAACATAAATAAGCAACGGGGGGGCGGGGGAAGTTAAAATGTGAAGTGGCCCTTTAAATACAAGCCTCTGGAGCCCAGAGCTCCTCTAGAGCTCCCTCAAGTATTCAAATGAGATTGCAGCATCAGATTGGTATGCATTAGGCTGGTCTCAATGAAAATTAACATGTAATTGCTTCAAATGAAGTAAGTGAGGAGGTAATCTGTTCTTAAATTGGATTCGCAGGATTCTGTGGTACCATAATGCAGCTGTGAAATGAAATATATTTTAAGGATGATGTCCTCAAGGGGCGAGGGGGAGGAAAAGGGGGATGTCATAGAGTGAACGTTCCCCCTTCCCCATCTTGCTTTAGCCTTTGTTAACACTGCGCTCTAATGGGGAGGATCTGACGACGGGGCAGCAAACTGAGTCACTTGGACAGGAAATGCCCCCCTGATGTTCTGGAGTCTTGTCTCCTGGCCTTGATGTTCCATTGTTCTCTCGTCCTTTCCCTTCTAGCCTGGCGTTCTGTTCTCCCTCTGCCTGGCTGCTCCGCTGTCCTCTCTTCCCTCTGAAACATCAGGGAGAGCGGGAGTGGATGAGTGACCTAGCAGTGAAAGCACAAGCCAGGAAATCTGGCTTCTGCTCCTGACTCTGCCACTGATTGACTGTGTGACCTTGAGCAAGGTTTACTTAATCCTGCCTCAGTGCTGTGGGTGGACTGAATGACCCCTTGAGCTCCCTTCCAACCCTACATTTCTGTGATTGTGTGATTTTAAGACACTGTGATCCCCTAGGTGACTCAGTTTCCCCATGCATAGAACAGGGATTATACTCTCCTATGTTACAACAGAGCATAGGTGAGATGAAATTCACTGATCTCTGGATGGCAGACAGAAGAGAAGGGCAACGTATGTTCATTATTATTCTGCCAGTGGACAGGGAAGAGGATTCAGGCAGAGAACACAGAGTATAAATATTATTCGCTGGGAAATGCCTCCCTGGGTGTCATGAGGCCAGGAAGTCAACAGGGTAGGCCAAGAGGAAGCCAAATCTTTAGCACCCGACCATGTGTTACCTGAGCTCTTGGCCATGTCTGAGTGTCAGCGTCTCTCTGCTCTTCTGGATGCCCCAGGTTGGCAATTCAAGAGCTCTGCTGATTCCTTTAATTCTCCCCCTTTGTTTGCACTCTTCACGCTGGTGCTCTCCAGCTGCACACACTGACTCGTTCCAGCTGCACGTGTGAGTAGATAAAGGATCCATGTCATTCAAATGCAGAGCTTTTGCGGCTGCCGGGGTGGATGCGGCCGAAGGTGCTCTTGAAAGCGCTCCACGAGGAATGTTTTCTTCCACCCCTAGAGAATCTCCTGCCCGTGATTCCTAAACAGGCAGATTATAAAGCAAAGTCCCTCTGGGTCAACATACGAGGGAGGCGGCTTTGGCTAGTGAAGCTCGCTCTGCTGGCTTTACTCCTCTCTTACAATGGTCAGCTGGTCTGGTCCCTTCCCACTCCCATTTGGGAACCAGCATTCCTGCTGGAGACCATTCCAGAGTGCAGCCAGGAGGCAAGTCTCCCCCTGTAACATCGGAGATTTCACGGCTGCAACCCAAGGTGCTCCAGGACTTAATTTTGTATTCTGCGGGGCAATGGATGCTTCTAAAGCAATGCCAGAGTCTCCTGGTTTGGGGACCAACTGCTCTCAGGGGTGGGGAGGTGCTGGACTCTAAAATACACCCCCCCTTGTGGCCCCTACAGAATCCAGCCCTTTCCCCAGGCTTGAATTTGATGGTGTGAGGGTGAGAGGGGCTGGGTGAGGGATGGTTAATTGTTTATTATAGAGATTGGCTTTTCCCTCTCAAAGTGTGCATATGACTGAATTCCTCTGGGTTTTGTAAAGCACTTTGAGATCCTCAGGCAGAAAATGGCAAAGATGTGCAACAGAGTGGTAGTGTGAAGGTGTGTTAATAGGAGGATGGGAAGAGCCTTGCACAGAACCACAGGGCAAAACACAGCACCTCTACAGAGAGATAAAAACCTTCCCAGCATGACTGTCTGCTGTACTGGGACTTGTCTGCTTTGCTGTCCTCCCACCATGACTCATACGTCGAGGTTGAGGACATGTGAACTCCTTAGCCTGAGTTTCTTTTGAAGGACGTAATCTTCCACCACTCAGAAATTCTCCAGTCACAGAGCTTCCAGACTTAGATTCCTATTGCCTTGGGATGCATGCACACAAACTCAGAGGATGGCAAATACGGGGGGGCAGAGGGGAGCATTTCTGGGGGCCAGGCAGCCAGGCTTGGGTTGAAGCTCCTGCAGCTTAGCCAGCCTCTGTGTTAGGAGACTTGCATGTGGGGGAGACAGGCAGCATGTCAGCACTAAAGGGATGCAAGAGAAAATCCCATGTTCTTTCTGCCGTCTCTCCTCTAGCTCATCCCAGGGCTTCCAGCAGCATTCATCTGCTTCCACAAATGCACTTGTTGTGCCGGAGGGGAGTGTAGGCCAGTGGTTAGAGCCCAGGCCTGGGCATCAGGCAGAAATGTGGGTTCTACTCTTGGCTCTCCCTCTGCTCTGACCACGGGCGAGTCATTTAACATTCCAATGTGTAAGATTGCGTCCACCTGGTTTAAGAAGGTGCTAATGCATCTGAGGGCAAAACGGGGATAATGCTTCCCTTGGATGTGTTGCCATGGGGCCTAAGAGATTCAATTGACTTGAGCCTATTGGCTTGAGCTTGGGCCGTAATTCATTAATGTTTGGGAAGCACTTTAAGTTGCTTGGGAGGCTGGTCCCACGTAATCAGCCGTTGCTTTGAAGCTGAGAGGGGTCTCTTGGCATGTAAGACCCAGAAGGGAATTTTCAGGCTCTTGCTTCATATTTTTCCTTCCTCTTTTTCTTTCCATTCCTTTGGCTCCATTTCTTTGGCATGTCCCAATAACCTCATCTACAGCCATGTGTCCTGAGCTCTTTGGAGCTCTGTGCATCTTGGACATTGCACCAGACCACGCAAGGTGGGTCCTTTACAGCTTGAATCCTGTTGTTAATACAATTAGAGCAAATGATTTGCATCTGTAAACTTTGAACGGAGGCTCTCTGGTGCTTCACAAACATGCATTAACTGACCCTGCAAACTCCCATTGGGAGGCCGGTGCTAAAATCTGTAACTGCCTTTTACTCAAGTGGAAAGCGAGGTGGGGAGAGAGGAAGCGTTTTGCCCAGGCTCACAGTGTAAGTCAGTAACTGAACCCAGGAATCTTGGATCCTAGTCCCTTCTGCAATGACCACTAGACCACACTCCCCTATCGGAGCTGGAGACAATCCATAAATCTTGACTTCCAGTCCCCTGCCTAACCACTAGGTTACACTCCTCCCCCAAAGCTGGGGACAGTAACCCAGAATCCTGACTCAGCCTCTCCTCTTCTCCTGCCATAACCATTAGATCACACTCCCCTCACAGCCCTGGAAATAGAACCCAGGAGTCCTGACCTGACTCCCATTCTCTCTCTTCTAGCAATCGAGGAAGTGCCTCCTCCTAGATACTGCCTTTTTGCTCCTCCAGCCTAGGGTGAAGGGCAAAGAGAACAATTTGGTTTGCAGAGGAGGGAGAAGAGAAGGCAGGCTCGAATGGCATTTGATGCCCCCGATGGGTCTGTTTGAGTGAAGCTGGTTAAATATGTGCAGATCTTCGTGGGCAGCAAGGGTGGGGTCACAAAAAGGGTTTTATTTTCAATACCTGAGCTTCACTTTTGACCGTGTCTTCATGAATCTAAACAAAAACCTGAGTGCCAGCCGATGTGAGGGCACCTGTTGACTCCCAGCCTTTGGACATGCTCCCGACTGCTGAGAAAGAGAAAATTTGAGGGGGATGCGGAAATCAGCAGGTGCTCCGTCATTACCTGTCGGCTCTCCTGCTGCTGAATTAATAGTGAATATCCAAAGAGATTTTCCCCGGCACTGAAACTTCTCTTAACCCCTCATGCTATCTGTCCTGTGTGGTTATAATATTTCTGTCAGTCTGTCTCTCCTTTTCCTTCTTTCTTGATTTGTGCTGAGGCTGTCCACACTTCTGAGAGTTAAGGCCGTATATCACACCAGGATCAATTTGAGGGCCATGCGGACAAACTGGGCTGTCAGGAGACTTTACAGCTTCATATAAAATTTTGTGTCCGTGGCAAGGATGGGGCGGGGGGAGCGCTGAGATGTGTGACAGTAGGCGTGGGTGGAGACGGGGTGGACCAGCTATTCCAGGGGCTTTCTACCAAGGGGACATGCAGAGGACAAACTGGAGATCACTTCCATCTATAAGGTGACTGTTTCTCCTCATACCCATGGGGCACATCCGTTCCATGAAGCCCCCGTTACTGGGGAGTGCACATAGCCGCTGATCAGAGATGCTGTAGGATAAATGAACTGTGTGTGTATATGTATGTTCTCTGTGTGTATAGATATATGGGGCAGCTGTACACAGTGTATGTGCATGTGTGTGTACTCTGTGCATGAGTGTGTGCTTAGTGGGCATGCACTCTGTGTGTGTGTGCGTGTGCATGTGCCCAGAGTGGGTCTGTGCTCTGCGAGTGCATTCGTGTGTGTGCACAATGGGTAGCGCTCTGTGTGCGTGTGCATGTGTGTGCATGTGTATATGTGGAGAGTGGGTACGCGCTCTGTTTGTGTGTGCACACTCTGGGTTTGCACTCTGTGTGTGCGTGTGTGTTGCATGCTGGGTCTGTGCTCTGCATGTGCATGTATATGCACAGACACTGGATATGTGCTCTGCGAGTGTGTGTGCACACTGGATATGCGCTCTGCGTGTGCGCGTGTAGGTTATTGAATACAAGGGAAGAGCAGAGCCAGCAGGCTCTATAAATCCCTTGGGAGGGCAGGCCTGATTGATATCCATTGCCAGCCTGTGAGTTGTGGGCGCAGCAGCAGGTAGCTATTGTTTGTGCCTGACCTAGCAGAGGTGAGCTAGTTTTGATGGCGAAGCAGAAAAATACAAATGAGACAGAGCTGCAGCAGCAAGGACCCAGGCTTGTTATTTATTAGTGGGGGGAAAGTTGCCCCCCTACCCCCATCAACTCCTCAGTATCATGATCAATGTTCGGGGCGGCAGCCGTGTCCAGGCAGACGGAGAAGCAGAGACTGGAAATGGCCACACTCCGCATTGCCAGCTCCCCTGTGGCTTTACAGCCATGGACAGTGGGGAGTCAGGAGAGGTGGTCAGGGGTAGGATGAAATGAAAGCCAGGGCATCAGGGATTTGGTTTGTGCAAGGCCTTGTAGGTGAACATGCGGCACTAGAACTTAGCCTGTTCCCCTCAGGTTAGGTCTGGGTGCTATATAAATATCTCGCTCTATATCATTTGGGGCTAGTGTTCTACTCTTTTTCCCCTCATTTGTCTCTGGTAGGTCTGTGGATCATGGGGTCTTCCCTCTCAGACTCTGAAAGCTCCTTCAAGGGAAACAGTAGTGACACACAGTCTCACCACATGGCTATGAAAAGAACCTGTGGCATCTTAAACATCCCTCTTAAATGCCTTAGTAAACCTGCTGGCACATATTGCCCTTCTAAAAGGAAACAAGGCATTGATGGGGCACTGTATATTACCCAACAATGCCATCCTGAATGGCGTATCATTACAAGAAGAGGCAAGCTTTGGGAATTCTAGTGAGGGTGGGCTTATCCATTCCTCCTTCTCTCCATCCATTCATCCCTCTCGTCCACCCACTTTCCCACACACCCCCTTAGTATCTCACAAGCTGATGCTAGCTCAGAGCTATAGTGTATTTTCTTCAGACAGGCAAGGAGGATTTTTACACTCAGGCAGGACAGCGCGTATAGGATAACTAGAGGGGACTTTCATCTCTGGCGGTGCCAGTCTGGCACCTTTCACCGGCACTCACATTACCTCAGGGCCAGATTGTGACCCACACATTCCCACTGGGGAGTGATTATTTGCACTAGGAGAGTCTATGAAGTCAGTGGGAATTGCTCCTGGATGGGAGTGAGTGGTTCACAACTGTGCCTTCAATTAATTCTAATAAATAGCAATAATATGTGATAGTCAAAGAAATAAATCCAAGTTGGGAAGCTCCTGCCTTCGGCAGCAGGCTGGTTTAGTTGATCATTCATAGCACAACAGCTTAGAAGGTGAAGCCAAATATGTAGCCTGAACTCCAAGGTTCTCCTGCTTCCAGCACTCTCAGCAGGATTAAAGTCAACTGTTGAGAATAGGCCACTTCCACCTTGATTGAATTGGCTTCATTAGCACTGACGCCTTCACTTGGTAAGGCAACTCCCATCTTTTCATGTGCTGTAATATATATACTACTTACTGTATTTTTCACTCCATGCATCTGATGAAGTGGGTTTCACTTATGAAAGCTTATGTCCAAATAAATGTTAGTCTCTAAGGTGTCAGAAGGACGTGTCACTGGTTTTTCAGTGGCTCCGTTTCCCTTTCTGTCAAATGAGGATCATACTTCTCAGGGCTGATGGGCAACTTAACTCTTTAATGCTTGAAAAGGACTTTGAGAGCCTTGGTGGGTAGTGTAAAGTAAAGGTCAGTGATGGGTTTTGAGGCATGAGTGTGGCAGGCAGTGATCGTTGGGTTAAAAACAGCTGGAAATGGAGAAGCTACTGCAGCGGGAGTTACCAGAGTCTTAAATTATTCCATAGGACAAGCCAGGGTGGATGCAGTTATACCAATATCAAGATGCCCTACCCTGAGATAGCTTATTCCCCACCCTCTGTATGGGGATCAGCTACTCCAGTGGGGAACTTTTATAACTGCAACCACACTAGAAAGAGTTGCATTGTTATTGCACAACAACATTTGCATGTAGACAAAGCCGTAGAGGGCATCTGTTCTGAGACACTTTCCCTCTTTCCATTTCAAACTGAAAACTCCACTTGCATCTCTCCGTCTTGCTTCCTACTTGTTGCCATGGTGCTGCCAGCCGGGCTGTTTGTTATGACTGCCTCTTTGTAAAGGGCTTGGAGATGCTGGAGCTTGGCAGAACAAGGCGCCCCTGCGGAGGTCTAGGGGATTGAAGAGGGAGCAGAGAGGAGAGGTACTTCTCAAGCTGTTTGAGCTCCTCCTCTCTAAAAAGACAAGAATCGGAGGGGACGGGAGTATGGGACAGATGCAGTGGAAGGGGAATTGCTGAAGAAGGGCACTTGGGATTTCTGTGCATGGAAGACAGTCAAAGTGAATTACCCAGGACAGAGGGTGGTTTAGAAAGGACTTAGTGAGCATGAGCCTATACTCTCTTTGCCCTCTGAGATCCCATTGTGTTCAGTGGGGGATTTGGTGTGCGAGGAATGTTGTATCTGGAGGAAAGAGAATGCTTGCTAAGGCACAGGTAGAGTTGGGGGTCCTTGTTAGGTTTCTGGTTCCTTTACCCTCCCTCCCTGGCATTCCCTGGGTCCCCATCTAGCCCAATCTGTTTGCTCTGCCGGTTTAGGAAAGATGGGCCCAAGCCACATATCTGGGATCCAGTTTCAAGGGGTTCTCCTCTCTGGTTTTGGCACAGCCTATTATGAAAGAGACATTTCTGGCTGTTCTTTACCACTCCCACAGCAAGTAGAGTTTATAAATAAGCCACAAAGGGATGGGGTAGAATTTTCCCAGTGCTGGAACAGTATACGTAAGGAATCCTATCCTACCCTCTCCTGTAGGCCTCAGCCTAGGAGGTGTGCTGGGACAGTGCTAGGGGTAGGAATGGGGATAGCTTCAGTGCTAAGTACTACAGTGTGTAGCCTAGGACAGACTTCTGTAAGTTGGATGAACCCCAGAGCTGCTCTAATTTACACCAGGAAGTGTGTTTGGCCATGCAGAGAGCTGGAAATCATACTGAACAAAGCTGCCAGAAAGCCACATTTGCACCCCTTCTCTGTAGCAAAGTTCATGAAACGTGGAGGGAGGAACAGTTTGGAGGAGACACAAAGAAGTCAGTCTGTGCACACATGGCTGGAATGCTAGCTGCAGCTGAAGCGTCTCTGAAAATAGCTCTCTTAATAAAGATCCAGCATGCCTCACTGCATGCATCTGACAAAGTGGATATTAGCTCACAAAAGCTCATGCTTCAATACTTTTGTTAGTCTTTAAGGTGTCACAGAATTCTTTGTCACTTCATTTAGTGACAGTGACGGCTAACGATGATATGATGGTGACGCGGACGAGGGAAAGGAAGGGAGGATGCTTGCAATGGGTAAACTTTAGGAGGTAGAAAGGTTCTCTTTGGATGAGTATCCTGATCTATTTTTGAGACTGTCTGCCTGGAATACTTGGGAGGACAGGAGATATTTTCTCTTTCCTGCTAGACTAGCTTCCCTTGCTGTGCTTCACCCTTTGTTCTCCTGGCTGCAGAGAGATGGAGATCTCTAGGGGGAAATGAAAAATAAGGTTTTGCTGTGGAAGAAAAGAGATTTGAAGTTTCCAAAAAAGTTCTAGTTGATATTTGGACAAAAGTTTAAGGCTGTAACTAAGCTGGCCTATATGCACTTGGTAAAAGGCAGCTTCAGGATGGATGAAGGGGCCCAAAGAGCCCCTTGGGAATGGACTGAGAGGAGTCCAAGCCATGTAACTCAGAAGTAATTGAGAATCTTTTTGGAAATCCTCTTGAACTGATCTGAGGCTCAGGTAGAATTTTAGATGGAACAAGAAGCCCTGAGCACAGCAGGCAAAGTGCTGACGTTCTCCTCCTGGGAGACCTGTGCTACTGGGTCTCTGAAACTGCTGCTCACAGCAAAGCTAAAAAAAGCAAAGGACAGAAAGAAAAGTGACGGTGGGGAGCGTAGCCATGAGCAATGATGTGCTAATGAATCATTTTTCCTCTTCCCCTCAGGTGCTCCGTGGATAACAGAGTCACTCGAGTGGCCTGGCTGAATCGCAGCAGCATTCTCTACGCTGGCAATGACAAGTGGTGTTTGGACCCCCGGGTAGTGCTCTTGTCCAACACCAAAACCGAGTACAGCATCCAGATCCAGGATGTGGACGTGTACGACGAGGGGCCCTACACCTGTTCCGTGCAGACAGACAATCACCCCAAAACGTCACGGGTGCATCTCATCGTGCAAGGTAAGGCCCGGGGGAGACAGGCCTGCTTGGGCTGCTCATTGCCCTGCTTCCTTGGTTTCTCTCCTCCCATGTCTGCTGGTTCCTTTTCCCAGCTGCCCCTTGCAACCCTTCCCAATCGCCACAATGACCCTTATTCCCAGTTCCTTTGTTCCTGTGGCTGTATCCTCGTCTCCCTCTTCCCAAACAACAGCATCTCCCTTCCCATTCCATTAGCTGCCTTTGCTCTTTGCTAACCTTGTCCTGGCTCTCCCACACATCCTGCCCGTCTGGCCTAAAGCTCAGTCCAAGTGTCATGGTGGGGGTTGTTTAGCCCCAAGTGGAGCAGGATCGCGAGGACCAGTCAGTCCAAATAGTATCATGCAAAGTCCATGTGTTTCATTTTTTCTGGGAAGATGGGGCAGGGCTTGCCCGACTCCCCCTGAATAGTTATCAGAGCTCAACCTCAGCCGCTCAAGAGTGTGATACAGACACTGTTCAAACCATTATTTTCTCACACTGGAAGGAAGCAACAAAGCAAATTATGTCTGAAGTAGTGGAAAGAGGGTGAGAAGGAGGAGAGAGAGTAAGCACACCTGTGGTAGGAGAAAGATGTGTGCATCGGACCCATGTGTGTGTGTTGGGAGTGGATTTGTGTGCTCCATGGGGGCTTGGGGAATTCTCTGTGTAGGGGGAAGGAGGAGGATGTTTGTACTGGAGAGTTGTGTTTTCTAAGTGTGCACTCACTAGTGTGTGCATGCACGCTAGTCAGGCTGTGTGTGCTCACTCGTGTATCCATACATCCATTCTCTCATAGTACAAAGTGCCCTAGAGTCATGTCACAGTCCACAGTAAACACAGCACATGGGAGACACGGGCCCACAATCTTCCTCCACATTTGCCATCTTCACACAGCCTTGAGAAGCATCATTCTGTCTCCCATCCAGTCAGTGACATCATGAGACCACACCTGCCTCAGGTGCTCCCCTCCTAAACTTGCTTCTGCAATCTTCCTCCACTCATCTGACCCATGTGGCCCACAGAGAAGTTATCTTTGTTTGATTACCTTAATGATATCAGAAATCGCTCCAGTTATGCTATACGTTTGGGTGATTACCTTCTCATCAGTCATATGTGAGGTATAGCTAATGTGAAGCAATCACCTGTAGCATCTCAATTAGAAGGCAGAAAACCTCTTAATGTCCTGCTTCCTTAGCATCCATGTCTCACAGGCACATAGCAGGACACTGAAGACAAGACTGCGCAATTTCATCTTCTCCAAATTTGGCTGAATATTGCTGGAGCAGCAGCCGTGAGTCTGATTCTGGATTGAATGTCTGAGTGATGTTTAGTGTACCTTGTAGTCATACTACTCAGGTGTCTGAAATGTTCATCACACTCCAGAGCCTCCTTAGATTTAGGTAGGAATATCTTTGGCTTTTCAACAGACATAGATGTCACCATCGTCTTTGTCTTTCCATGTGATCTCTTTAGAGCAGCGGTGTCCTATACGTTCACCACTAGCCACATGTGGCGAACAGGCTATTGGATTGTGGCTATTGCATGAGCAATGTGTTGGTGTATTGAAGACAGCAGTACTGGAAGACAGGTTGTGTGCTTTGATATACAGCTTGTTAACGTGGCTAGGATATAGTGCGAGAGAGACAACAGCATAGAGACAGTGGATGTGTGTGTGCTGTGTGTAATAGCGACGGGCGCTAGTGTGAATGTGTAGTATGTTTTTTAATTCTTTTTTATAATGTGACGAATAAGAAAAATTCAAAACCACAAGTGTGGCTAGCATCGAATTTCTATTGGACACCGCTGCTTTAGACCTAACTTTTCGGCTTCTGCAACTGTGGTTTTCTACCAGTTTTTGCAGCGTTTCTTGCAATGATCCAATGAGGTCCATTTTATTCCCAAAGCACAGATGACTAATTTTTCATCTGCCAGTGGGTACACTCTCTTGTATGTTTCCATCAATGGTGGTTCTTAAAATGTCTTCAACATGACTGTTGAAGAGCAAGAGTGATAGCATGCAGCCCAGTTTAACACCTATCCCCAAATAATCCAGCTGCTTTGCTCACAGCCCACAAACACCAAAGATATCATTTTTCCAAAGATATTTTCTATCCATTTTATTGTATTTTCATCAACAAGCTGCAGGATTGCCCCCAGAGGTTTGTGCTGTATGATGTCAAATGCCTTCACAAAATCCACAAAGACATGAACTACCTTCCCATCATTCTCCAGCACTTTCACACTTAACACATGCATGATTTGAGGACTTCAATATCTCAGACATAGGTTGGGGTTTACTACAGGAGTGGGTGGGTGAGATTCTGTGGCCTGAGTTGTGCAGGAGGTTAGACTAGACGATCATAATGGTCCCTTTTGACCTTAAAGTCTATGAGATTGAATATTTGCTCTACTGTAGCTCCCTGGTTCTCAGCCTGGCTTGTTCTTCAGACAGAAGGTTCTCTGTCTTGAGCGCAGTTCTCGTCAGAACAATGCACAGAAGTATTTTGTTAGAGCATGCCAATAATGAAATAAAGTAATTTCCACAAACAGCAGGATGCCTCTTTTTATTAATAAGAACCATCAGGGACTATGTCCAAGTCTGGGGGCATCTTCCAGCCTCTGAAATCACAATGACAAACTTATGGTATGCTTGGATGAGTGCCCCTCAGCCGCTTTTAATTCATTCTGCATCTATGTTATCTACTCCATTGTTTTCTCAGTGACTGCACTACATTCTCAGCTGTGACATAGGAGGAGATTCACCAGGACAAGTCAAGCTTCATATGTAGATTGCCCCTGCCTCTTTCACTTCCAACTTAGAATTTGTTTTATTCATGTTTTCAGCAATACCTACCCAAAGCTTTGAGTGAAACAATATTTTTTTCCCTTCAGGGAAACCTTTTGAAAGAGTCTTAATAGTTTCATAGGCTTTCCCAGGGACATTTGCTACAAAGGAGTTCTATATATTGGAGCACTCTTGTTTAAGCTAGTCTTTTTTTGCCACTTCAATCAGTGAACCTAGTTCAAGAATATTGCTCTCTTGCAGTTTCACTGGTCTTCCTTTGTGCTCTTAACTTCCTTTGTTGATCACATAACCCGATAATCTTCTCCATGATCCAAGGTGTCTTCTTTAGGTTTATGCTTGAACAACGTCTTCACTAAGACTGAGTCATTTCTAGTCACACACTGCATGAGTCTCAGTCCTCTGCTGTTTGTCTTGGCGTAGCGACATCTCAACACAGCTGCACCATTCTGGGTACCTCTTGGGACCAGTGCAAGCATTCCAGTTACCCTAGACTGTTAAGATGTCTCTGCAGTGAACCACTGCTATCTCCTGCTTGATGGTGTGGTAGAATTTCTCAGTCTCTTCACACCACAGTCACTAGCTGGGGTGTAGCACTGGAAAATGCTTATGTTATAGGGATGGGCTGACAAGCTGAGGGTCATCAACCTGCTGCTGACCAGTTTGTATGTAATCATGCAGCAAGCTGATCTGCTTTCTGATCAGCAGCACAGCTCAATGTGTGCCCACTATTAAGGCCAGATGTGCATGCAAGGCTCTTCAGAATGTGTGAACTCCCCAGTGTTTACATATATGTGTGGGTATCTGTGCTGAAGGGACCGGTGTGGGTGGGTGGGTGTGGGGGGGAGGGTGTTGGGCAGGAAGGAACATGGTGCGATGTGTGTGAAACATTGCTGTTTTAGCTGAGGGCAGCCTAGGTGAGGATTAATGGAAAACTTCTAATCCCTTGCTAGCCGTCTTTTCTCTCCGAGTCGGATGGGAGCCCTTTTAGCATGACACACCAGCCTCAGTATTGGAATCTCATCTCAGGCTAATTTTTGAATGCTGATGGGTGTATTGATTTGGCAACAAGCTGGGTTAAAAAGGCATTGGTCCAGTACACAGAGTTTCGTTGTGCTAATCCGCTGTCGATATGCTGGGGCTGAGTGTTATTGACAGCCTAATGAATAGAAGGCCAAAAAGATTTCAGAGCTTTCTTCCTCCCCTTCTCCCTCCTCTCCTTCCCTTTAAAGCAATCGAGCAAACTAAACAGAGCTGGACTTTCCCCGTCTCTGTTAGCTGTGAAATGGAAAAGAGGAGCACTGCCCCCTCAAATTATGGCTGTTTATCTTGCAATCTTTTATTACCTGCCTGAGTTTCTTAAACTGAAGTTGATCTCCTGAAAGGCCCCAAGGTGATGCAACACAATTATATTGGATCCCTCCTGATTCTGCTGCCAGGTTTCCTGACGTAACTTTCTCCATATCCTTAAGCATCCAGTCCCCTCTCTCCATCATGTTGGATACCAAAGTCAAACCCTGTCTAATTTCTCTAGAGCATCGCTCCAAAGCACTGGAGGATCCTCAAGTGGGTCAGAAATGATGGGCCCAATCCTGAAAGGTGCTAAGCAACGTCAACTCCCAATGTGGTCCGCTGGAGGAGAGGGTATTCAGTACCTTGTAGAATCAGGCCTTATGTTTTCCACAGGAATCGCTTAGCTCATTGTCAAAAGGCAACCACTGCTGCGGGGAAGAAAGCAACAACAGTTTAAAAGCACGCAGAAATGTTACATAGCTCTTTAGGGCAGGAAGTGAAGAAGAATATTGTATCCAATTAAAAGTACAAGGAAGACAGACTGTAGTGACCCAAAGTAGAATGCAGCCACAATGACAGGACTAATACATCTTGCCCTTGGAAAATGTCCTATAATACTATGACCCAGTATACCCTGCCTGTAAAAAACCAGTCTCTGAAAGTGCAACTCCTCATAGCATCATAGAATATCAGGGTTGGAAGGGGCCTCAGGAGGTCATCTACTCCAACCCCCTGCTCAAAGCAGGACCAACCCCAGCTAAATCATCCCAGCCAAGGCGTTCTCGAGTCTGACCTTAAAAACCTCTAAGGATGGAGATTCCATCATCTCCCTAGGTGACCCATTCCAGTGCTCACCACCCTCCTAGTGAAATAGTTTTTCCTAATATCCAACCTAAACCTCCCGCACTGCAACTTGAGATCATTGCTCCTTGTTCTATCATCTGCCACACTAAGAACAGCCGAGTTCCATCCTCTTTGGAACCCCCCTTCAGGTAGTTGAAGGCTGCTATCAAATCCCCCATCACTCTTCTCTTCTGCAGACTAGATAACCCCAGTTCCCTCAGCCTCTCCTCGTAAGTCTTATGTCCCAGCCCTCTAGTCATTTTTGTTGCCCTCAGCTGGACTCTCTCCAATTTGTCCACATCTCTTCTGTAGTGGGGGGACCAAAACTGGACCCAATACTCCAGATGTGGCCTCACCAGTGCCGTATAGAAGGGAATAATCACTTCCCTCAATCTGCTGGCAATGCTCCTACTAATACAGCCCAATATGCTATTGTCCTTCTTAGCAACAAGGGCACACTGCTGACTCGTATCCAGCTTCTTGTCCACTGTAATCCCCAGGTCCTTTTCTACAGAACTGCTGCTTAGCTAGTCGGCCCCCAGCCTGTAGCGGTGCATGGAATTCTTCCTTCCAAAGTGCAGGACTCTGCACTTGTCCTTGTTGAACCTCATCAGGTTTCTTTTGGCCCAATCCTCCAATTTGTCTAGGTCACTATGGATCCTATCCCTCACGCTGCGTAAAGGGCGGCGCTCTGTGGTCCAGTGTCAGACCTACTGTCAGTGCTGAGTTAATCTCTGGGACCCAATGCCTGGTGTCCTTCCTAGACAACTCACTCCTAAGCCAACTTGTTTATTAAACTAAAATGAGGAAGGGGGATTCATCTCCCCCCTCAGGAAGCAAACCCAAACCCAGCCATGAGCCAGCTCCTGGACAGCAAGGGCTGCCGATAGCAGTAAGAGCAAACAGCTGCTTTTCCAACTGCAGAGTGTGAGCATCTCCACTCTTTCTGTGATGTTCATTTGAAAGGGTCCAAAAGGAGAGGTGGGCCGGGTGTTCAGTCCCTGTTTTCTAGTCCTCTCCCTTTACAGAATGTTGACATTTCTGCTTCTGATTGAGGTCAGGGCAGGAAGCAACAGCGCTGCTTTGAAAACGGAACAGAGCATCCCCAGTTTTGTGACTCATCAGAACTCCTTTCACTTCTGTTCGAGCTTCACTGAAACTAAACTGCAGGATCAACATTGCCTTTTCATTACCAGTACTGAAATGGACCATTCAGGGGAGGCTGCCTTTCTGTTTCCTGACCGAGTGTGTTTGGGTTTCAAGGAATCCTCCTACAGATTGTATCTGTTGAGCATAGAGCTGGTCTTCACTAGCACGGGGGATTGACTGTAGATACACAATTTCAGCTACATTGATAACGTAGCTGAAATTGGCGTATCTGCAGCCGACTTACCTGCTGTCCTCACGGCGGCGGCAGTTGGCGGCACGCTCCCCCGTCAACTCCAGCTTGCTCCTTTTGGCGAGCTGGAGTTACGGAGTCAACGGGGGCGCCGCTGGTGATCGATTTATCGCGTCTTGACGAGACGCGATAAATCGATCTGCATAAGATTGATCTCTCCTGGCTCTAGTGAAGACAAGCCTATAGTTTCTTCTCAGGGAAAGGTCTGCCATGCACAGAGTGACTGTGTTCAATAGAATCAAGAGGTACCAGCTCAAAAGACTTCATCTCCTGGGCTCCTGGCAATGTTTTGGGTTGTCAGGATCAGAGGGCTGTGGGCCGAGACGGGATCAGGGTGAGGAAAGACCAAAGCATATGCCACATAAATGTAATTGCCCCGTGGAATCCTGGAAGAGCCTCATTTCCAAAATGCAAGACCGCAGCCCCTGCTCTGTGAGACACCGCACAGAAGAACCTGGCATGGATCTCTGAGTTCTGAATGAGGGGACTTCACACACAACCCACTAGCCTTTGGGACACAGCAGCTTTCCTTCCTTTCATCTTCTCCTTCCCTCTGCAGGTCTAATTAATGGGCAAATGCTTCCAAGCCCTGCCTGCTCCTTTCAACTACCTGGGTGGTTGCTGCACTCTTGGGTCACGGTGCCTTGGTCTGGGAATCCCAAACAAACCTGCCTCTGGCCCCTCCTGTGTCTCAGTCTTAGCCTCCCCGCATCGCCCTGCTCCCCATCGGACACTTAAGCTATTTAAGTCTTGCAAACACAGCCCTTCCAGAGGTTACCAGGCAGAAGAGAGTGGGGAGGGGGAAGGATGGCATCTGGAAAGCTCTATTTATATGTGTAATACTCCCTCTCGTCTGCCTGCAAAAGGCTCCTGCAGCCTTGTAAGGTGCATTAAACAAAGTGGGCCTTATCTCAGTACTCGAAACGGACTGGGTGAGGAGAGCATTGGCTGGGGTTGCATTTTACTTAGACATCACCTTTGCCTGACAGAAAACAAGGGAATTTTAGTGCTTCAGACAAACCGACCTGGAGATATTAGCACTTTTCCATCTCTTTATCAGTTTCCCTGGCCCTATCTGACTCTTTCTGTTGTCGCTAGAGCAACTAATCACTCCTCCCCCTTTGTTTGGTGTAAATGAGTTTTCCCGCTCCTTCCCGGGTCCTGTTAATCTGCAAATCCTGCCATTGTTTGATAGTTAATTACCTGCTTGCCAGAGTTGCAGGGCTGTGTAGCTCAGGTGGAAGCGCTGATATCTTGCCCAGCTGTAGGAGAGCGAGCGGCGCGGAGCCAGAGTGCTTCGCCCCGCATAAGGCACTGATGCGGTCGTGCGGGGTGAAGGCACGCAGCCCCATGAGCCTCTCTGCAAGGTGTGCACAGTGTAGATAATGGGACTGTTGGGTCTACGGCATGTACATGCTGACTTTTATTTCCTTTGTGTGTCTACTTTGATTCAAACACTGAACTCTGCCCAATTAATTTTCCTTTGGTGGCGTGAGACCCTTTTCTCCACATGAGAATAAGAATCACTTCTAAGGCTCACCCCCCCAACACACACTTGTACTGGTATAAATCAGGAGTAAACCCATTGCAACCCATGTGGCAATGGCTGTGAAAACAGTGTAAGTGGGAAAAGGGTCAGGCCCTCAGTTTCTGGCCACTTGGGCCCCCAGGGTCCGGTTGTTTGCAGGGGAACTGAACACATAATCTGTGCCTGGTTTCTTGCCTGGGCCAGAGCAGAACCTGAAATCCCAGCACCTCGCTGATGACTGCCATGTACAGCCCGGTCAACCCCAACCAGCCTATGCCACTGGTAAGGGAAAGTGTCTTGCAGGACCCCACTGCTGGGCTCTGGGGGATGGCTAAGGCAAAGGGGCAGAGAATTGCAAAGCCATTGGGCCTTCTGTGGATCAAGCCTCCCATTCCAGATTGCAATGGGAGCCATTCAGCAGGCCTGGCTCCCCAGATCTCATGTGAGAGAGGTGTCTTAGCCTTTGAAAGACCCTGCTGGATAAGAGGCAGCTGGCCGGGATCTAGTAGCACTGAGTCACCCCAGTGAAGGCTGGGAAGCAATCAGGCCAGGGCATTCTGCAGTAGCTGCAGTGGGAGTGGATTTCAAGAGCATGACAGTCACAGCACAGTGAGGTCTCGATGCCGTGGCAACTGTGACTATGTCAGCAACCCACAGGAAAACTACAGCCTCACACGCACTCAGAAACACTGATATAGCTGCTGGTTGGGGGCCCTGAACTGGACAGGGCTGCTACTGAACCAGGCAAGAATATTCTGGTAAAGTCATTCCAGTTTCTTAAGGGTATGTCTACACTACCCGCCAGATGGGTGGGTAGCGATCGATCCATCAGGGGTCAATTTATCGCATCCAGTACTCCACTGCCATGAGAGGCGCAGGCAGAGTCAATGGGGGAATGGCAGCAGTCGACCTAAGATACGTCAACTTCAGCTACGCTATTCTCATCGCTAAAGTGGCGTATCTTAGGTTGAACTCCCCCACCCTCTCTGGGTGTATAAGTCCAAGGGAACAATTTCCAGGCACAGAATAACAAACCTGTGCAATAAACTCTCTCTCTCTCTGTCTCTCTCTCTCTTTCTCTCTGTCTATCTAATCTCTAATACTTGTCTCCATGTAGGCATAGATCCACGACACTCTTTCTCTGTCGTTGTCTTTGTTTGAACCAGGTTAGCAAATCTCGCCTCTCTTCTTGGATCTATCTCCTCTGATGCTGTGTGAAAAGCCAGCTTGCATCCCTGGAGTACTAAGTGCCAGCCAAGGCACCCTAGTGAACCTGCAGTCAGATAAACAAGATCATCTCATACCAGTTTTTCCCCCCTCTCACCCAATAAGCAATTCCTGCAACTGAGCTGTTTAGTATGCAACAAACCAAGGTTCCCGCGTCACGCTCGGGATGCTTCACAGAGGCTGAGTCGTTCCCCTGACTTAAGGAGCCTTTTCCCGGGGCATGGGGGGAGGAACATGAGTGTGAATCATATCTCTTTTACTAATGTTGTGCCAGTTTGCTTTGCATGTTGCTCACTGGGGGAAGAGAGAGAAGCCACCCAGTGCACTCGCTATGTTGGTTCAGTGGGTTTATAATGCATGTCAGGATCAGGGGCTACTCCTGGGAAGGTGAGAAGATCAAGAGCTCAACAGTAGGGCCTGTGACCTACCGAGGGGTACAGAATGGGAGTCAGTCAAAATGGCTGTCTCTTCTGCACTGCTGTAGACATCTAATTAACCTCAGCTAATCCTCCCCAGGAGAAGGGCTGGTTGTTAAAGGCTCATTACCATGCATGAATTACTCCAGTGCCTTTGCCATTCCTCTGCCTGGGGCGGGGTTCATTCAGGCTTCCATTGAAAACAGAGTTGTGTTCTCCCTGTCAGCCTGGCTCAGTCTCTGGAGTCTATAGGAAGACTTCCTCTGGATGTGAATCTGCAGAGGGGCCAGGACAGGGTTCTGTAGACAGGCTCAGCAAACTGGTACTTTTCCGTAGTGATCACTGTCTTGTGTTCCAGAATATCAGTGCTTATTTATATATTTTAATTACATTTCTCTAGACCATGGAGTTATAAAGGTAACCTTCGGGTATTGTTCAACACAGTGACTTCTGCCTGAGTCTGTAGACAGCCTGCAACAACAGTGCTAGAGAGAGAGAGAGACAGAGAGAGAGAGCTATGAATTTCCCTATTTATCTCAACTCAAGCTGCTAACCTGAGTTAAAAGCAGAGTTGCTGTGTCTTCACTGCTATTGTAACCTAAAACAACTAAGCCAAGTTAAGAAATTATATTTTTTGAAGTACCTGGGTCAGGACATATCGTAACACTCAAGAGTAGACAAGGCAGGTGTATAACAATACTGGAAATAAAGAGTGGAATAAATTGTCTATTTTTAACAGTAAGGCTAATTAACCATTGGAACAGTTTGCTGAGGGTTGTGGCGGATTCTCCGTCACTGACCTTTTAAAATCAAGACTGGATGTTTTGCTCAAAGTTCTGTTCTAGGGATTTGTAAAGGGGTTTGGCTGCACCTCGTCAATCTCTGGTGCGGCGGGGAACCACACTGCCTCACTACTTCCTTCCAGTTGCTAATGGGGAATTTGTCTGGCCATGGGAATCTCTTACCGCAGCAGCAATAGAGGCGCACAGACTGTTATTCGCATCCAGCCCGTGGTTGGCGGGCAATAGTGAGTCAGGAGCTCAGGACCTCAGGCAGGGGCTGAGCAAAGGCAGATAAACAAGTCCTGGCTCTTGGCTCCGAAGGGCCTGGGAGAGGGGGAGACGGCCACCCACAGGTTGGGTGGCAGGGGGGACGCAGGCCCTCCCACTCCACTGCATCCCAGCTTGGGGCCTTAGCAGTGGCAGAAGACCCGCTGCTGTGTCAGTGGGGATCCTGGCTGCAACACACTGACATAGGCTCTGGGAGTGCTGCAGCCAGACTAGGGTCAGCTGACCCCGGGCTACTTCCAGACTCCCCCTCTTCAGGTATCTGGGTCAGGACGGTGTCCTTACGGGGGGTTAGCACCATGGGCTCCTCAGGGTAACTGGTGAGGGGCAGGCTTGACAGTTCCTTCGGACTCTGGTCAGTGTTGGGCGTTGGCCAGGTGGGCCGGTCTTCAGATCCCCCGCCAGTTGCCGGGGTCTCCCAACCGGGAATTAGGCTGGAGTCATCTGGCCTCTCCAGTGGCTGCACCCTGAGTGAGCTCTGGGGCCGTGCTTTTCTACTTCCTGTCTTGCACCTGACCCTCTTCACTACTGTGGTGTCCGGAGGGGCTTGTCCCTCTCCAGGGCAGCGGGGAACCACACCGTCTCAATACAGGATTATTTTGGGGCAGTTCTGTGGCTTGTGTTATACAGGAGGTCAGACCAGATGATCACAAGGGTCCCTTCCGGCCTTGGAATCTTTGAATCTATGAATGAACTGGTGGCACTAAACCCTAATGAGGAACTATGCTGTAATTTGCCCCGTTTAACCTTTGTTAAAGTACGTGCTGCCTAGTCTACACTATACATTTAAAATGTTAGATTGTGTTAGCTAATATCTCCTGTTGATGTTGTTGTTCATTTAGAATGTGTATCACAGTAGTGCACAGGAGAGCCAGTCATAGACCAGGACCATATTGTGCTAAACATTGTACAAACAGAACAAAAGTTGGTTCCCAACCCAACAAGTTTACATTCTTGTGATGGGGCACCTGCCCCACACTGGGCTCTAAGGGGTTAATAGAGCCCTAGGGAGGCTGTGCAGAAGGCAGCCAATCAGAGAAGGGCTGACGGGAGCAGCCAATCAGGCCCATATAAAAAGAGAGCTGCGGGGCATAGGAGGACAGTTCTCTGCTGAGAGCTAGGGAGGAAGGAATGTGTCTCTGGAAGACTGAGAGAACTGTCAGCACCATGGACAGAGCAGTGCTGTGATCAGGGACCAGGGGAGTGAGAGAGAGCTCCTAGCTGGCTGCTAGGGTTTGCAGGCTGAGGCCCTGAGGCAAGGACAAGGAGGATGCTGGAGCTATGAGGAAGTGGCCAGACAATTCACTGTAATAGTCGCTAAGGAGGTGGCTGAACAGCATACTGCAGATTCCCCAGAAGGGGGGAGCACAGTGTGTGGCATGGCCGGAGGGCTGTGTTGCTGAAGTGGACCCCGTGGCCGTTTGGAGAGATGTGGGTCCTAGAGCAGGAGTGGCGGTGGCAGGGCACCACCTGAAGAGGGTGTTCTAATATGCAGAGCTAATCCCCAAGGCAGCCAGCAGGAGACGCCAAAGTGGTGAGTGAACCCCAGTATAATTCTAAATACAAAGGATCACAGAAATATAGGGTTGGAAGGGACCTCAAGAAGTCATCAAGTCTAGCCGTGTGTTGCCGAGGCAGGACCAAGTAAACCATACCTTTAGATCTCAACCTACTCAAAGGCTAGGGGCGAACGCTGGTCTACCAATGTCAGTGTCGTCACATCAGGGCACATTAATGAAGAAAAGGCATCTTAACTCCCTTACGCCCACCTGGACTTCCTTGCACTCTCTTACTGATGTGAAACTTACTCATTACCTCTGACTTGGCCTCTGACTTGGTGATATCTGCAACATCATCTTCCATGGCAACAGGCTGTAATATCATTGGCTCGGGATTATGAATGTGCGGCATTTGAGCTGGGCTGGGAAGGAAGGAATTTTTTTCTTGCAAATGTAATTCACCATGCTTACTAATATTCACTCGGGAGGTGTTTGGCCTGAGCACAGGACAGACAGCCAGGCACCCCAGAAGACTGCTTCCAGCTCTGATACTGACTTCCTTTATGGCCT
This sequence comes from Dermatemys mawii, assembly GCA_007922305.1. Lineage (NCBI taxonomy): Eukaryota > Metazoa > Chordata > Testudines > Dermatemydidae > Dermatemys > Dermatemys mawii. The sequence continues at coordinate 4,683,195 of ML677397.1, read as the reverse complement.
TGGTCAAGTCACTTGACCTCTCTCCAAATCAATTTAGCATCTGTGAGATGGAGATAATACTCTTCACCTACCTCAGAGGGGGTTACAAGGATTAATTAGTTAATGTCTGCAAAGTGCTTTGAAGATGGAATGTGTGATGTGAGTGCTGTTATTAATTATATAGCAAGGGGGAGGGCAGTGACTGTGGAGAAGTGGGGAAACAGAGAATATAGAGCTTGTGTGTAATGTCACTCCCTAGCCCAGGTGTGAGCAGACACATTGCAAAGCCCTACCTGAGTTACAGGTCTTCATTACTGCTTCATGCACCCAGATGTATAGCTAAGACTTCTACGGGCATATCCCATTGTTCTTTGTGATGCAGAAAGTTGAGCTGCTATATGATTCTTTCCCAGTGAATTGAGGGAGAACTTATCTTTCCTTCTGGGCACACACGGGGCAGAGGGAACTGCAGGAAAGCATTGGAGGACCTCAAAACTTGAGTCTCATTCAAAAGACTTCAGAGAATCAGATATGTGGAACAGAACTGGTCTCCTGAAGTCAGAAGGATGAACCTGGTGTGACTGGAGTTTGAATCTGTGATTTTAGGTATGGCAAACCTGAGAGAGAAGAGTCAAATCTTTCCCCTCCAGCATGCATCCTTGTTCCTATTCTTCATGGGCCTAATCCTGCAACCCTGGGGCACACTGCAGTGCTTTGCCTTGATTTCAGTGGGCCTGCCCCTAAAGTGAGACTCAGTGCGCACAAAAGGGGCAGGAGCCGGTTCTATATCTCCACTCAGACATATAGATCACCAGTCAGTTCGCCTCCTTCTCCTAACCACCTTAGCCTCACGCTCTCTGCTTTCATGCTCTGCCTGCCCACACAGACCCTTGTCTTGGATGGCCACCCCAGCTAGTCACTTAAAACCTCTCCCTCTCCTTGCAACTGCTGAGGAGTCTTGGGTTGTTTCTCACTTTTAAGCAGGGACAGTAGCATTGTCATGCCTCTGTGTCAGCCCCCTTTACAAATTCTGCCTCAGGTGTAACTCTAGGTTACTCTGGATTCACACCGGGAGCATCCTGGAATGGTATTTGGCCTCCAGTCCCTGTTCTGGGAGCAGCAGCTGGGCAGCAGAAGCCCACAGCTCCTGGCAGAGGAATCTGGAGCGCTGGAGCTGTTAATCCATGCACCACTACACACGGTGAGTGCTTGTCAGTCCCTGAACAGCACAAAGCTTCCCTGCCTCGCGGCTGCCACCTCCACCCACCTCTGCGCCACGTGCCAGGCCATCGTTGACGTGTTGCATATTGATGCTTGAAAAATGCATCACCTCACCAGTTAGAAGCATCTTTTGTTTCCCAAATGGAAATAGCTGGGTTTTATTAATCAGAAAAGTGAGGAGCAGGATGCAGGGGGCTGAGAGGGACGGGAAGGAGCAGCAAAAGCCTCTTGCAGCTGCAGAACCATTCATAAGACAGAGTGTCCCCTGCCACTGGGAGTAGAGCACTCAGCAACTCCTAGGATCAGGCCTGTGGCTTGCAAACAGCCCCACACCCTAAAGGGTATTGGGTTTGTGGAGGGATTTGTGAGAGGCCCATCTGAAACAATGACATAGCTAGTCTGGGGTTCTCACTAGCCTTTACTACCCAGTCTTTGTTCCCCACGCTCCCCTCTGTTACTTCCTTAGTTTGATTTCACTAAGATAAATCCCACAGACTCTTTTGAACTACAGACCCCAATACAATCCATCCAGCATCTGAAGTTGGATGGAGTCTGTTAATTTCTACAAGGTGTGGAACGCCATAATGGATTCACACAGTAGAGACAGAAACATGGTATAAATCAGTGATCTCTCTCTCACACACACACACACACACAAAGGGATACAGGTCTAGAACCCTGATCTGCAAGGTCCCAAGACCGATTTTGAGCTGAAGGAGAGCTCCCTGAGCTGGCAATGGTAGTAGCCTGCAGAATTTGTCCACGTATGTTGCGTATACGTGCAATGCACTTGTAAGCAACCCATGGTAAAACTTAATCATAGAATATCAGGGTTGAAAGGGACCTCAGGAGGTCATCTAGTCCAACCCCCTGCTCAAAGTAAAACCAATCCCCAACTAAATCATCCCAGCCAGGGCTTTGTCAAGCCTGACCTTAAAAACCTCTAAGGATGGAGATTCCACCACCTCCCTAGGTAACCCATTCCAGTGCTCCTCCACCCTCCTAGTGAAAAAGTTTCTCCTAATATCCGAATTCCTGATACTTGTCCACACAGGATGGTTAGGAAGCCTGCTCTTAATCACCATCAGTTAATGCCCAATGCAGTTTGCAAGAGGAGGCGGTTGTTGCTGGTAATCAAAGTGGCAGTGCTCTTGCTCAGCGAAGTCCAGCAGTCAGACCCGCCATTCCCTTTGTGCTATGGCTCTTTCTGCTCATTTCACAGTCAGTGCGCTGGGGTGGCTTTATCAAGTCATAGCCTTGGAGCTGGGTGACTAATCCTGCCTCTTGGTAGGAGTCCCAGATGCCGGAGTCTTAGGAACGCTGTGTACATCTGTGTATTCGTTTCATTGGAGCTGCCCTGATTTACAGCAGCGGCGTATCTGGTGGCAGCTAAAGCCCTAGACTTGGCACTCACTTGCAGATGGATGCTGTGCAGAGCTGCACTTTTTTGTAATATTTTAGTGCTAGTTTCTTCTCCCAAATGAATCTCAGTCACGACCTCTACACCTCTAGTCCCTTCTATTCCCATGCCAGTCAAGTCAATGCTCCTAACTTGGGACCTTCAGTGTGCCATCTATTTCAGGTAGCTCCCACACCGCCTGTCCGAACTGCACTTCCATTCCCACTCTGCTAATGCATCTCTGTCCTGACCTTCAGTGTCCCCAGACGGTTCCATTCCTGGGCCTTTCTACCAGTGAATCTTAATCCTGCCATCCTGTCGTCCCTGCCAGTCCAGTCCCACCCACCCTCCGCCCCAGAGAGGCAGCTGCTAATTGTCCCTTATCTGTGAACTTTGGATCACTGTGTATGGGTATTTAGGCTCTTACCTTCATTGTAATTCTTTGTTTGTTCTTTAATATAAAGAAACATTGAGCCCCTAGATAGAGTTGGAATCAATGGGACATGCTGCCTCCTGCAGCCAGTCTGGTATCGGATCCATCCTGCCAACACAGTCTCCACTGGGAGTTACATGTTTGAAAACAGTGCAGCAGCCTCATCTCCCATTCCGTGTTTTTCTCCATCATTTGCTTTATTAAATATTGATTTTCTGTTGCATTATTAAACCTTAAGTCCTGAGCATAAATTCTGAGCTGATACTTTAATCTGGCTCTCCTCTGGTTCTTCTTTTTGGCCTTTAGAACTGGTTTTCAGGCCAAGTCTCCCGGGGAATCTTTGAGTCAAGTCCAGAGCTTATCACAGGAGTTTGGGGGTGTGTGGGAAGAGGAAAGAGCAGAGACCTCTGCTCAGAAGTAGGGTTGCCAACTTTCTAATAACATAAAACCAAACACTGTAGCCCCGCCCCTTTGAGGCCCCACCCTACTCACTGCATTTCCCCTCCCTCCTTGGCTTGCTCTGTCCCAGCCTCACTCACTTTCACCGGGCTGGGAGCAGAAGGAGAATCTGAAAGTCTCGGATCAGAAGGAGAATCTGAAACGCTACAAGACGCAGGGCCTGAGAAAGAGGGGTGAGTGAGCATCTATGAGAGCTGTGAGACAGGTGGGCCCAGGTGGGCCCAGACAGGTGAGCTCTTGGGTGAGCAGACAGCAAGTGTGAAAAATCAGGACAAGGGGTGGGATGCCTATATCAGACAAAACCCCAAATAGTAGGACTGTCCCTATAAAATCGGGACATCTGGTCAACCTAGCACAGAGCCAGGGAGAACAGGACAGTGACCAGGCTAGCTTATGAACCAGCAAGGAAAGATTGAGGGAAGGAAAGACCCATGTATAGGGGCCTTGTATTAATTTTACTCTTTCCCTGGAGTGCTTTGCATCTCTGAGCCAGTGAATAACTAATGTTTTTGTGTCACTTTGATCAGTTGCTGGACACCTTTAAATGCTGCTGTTGGGCTAGTTTGCGCATAACAGAGGCTTAACCCACCTCCATCCCACAAAGATGCCAGAAGTTAGTTTGCCAAAACATCAGCTCAAGCAAGAGGGCTCTGACTGGCTGGAACCCTGCCTGCTATTGGCATGAGAAGTTCCTGGAACGGAAGAGAACTGAGCACATGGACACTGGCAAGCGCCCGATAGTCGAGGTAGACTGCGTTGACTGCCTCTGTTGGGTTCTGATCACCTTTCCCTTCCTATCTGAGAGCTGCATGCGGAGAGCTGGCGCCAGAAACCAGGTGTCTGGACATGTTTGCGGAGCCAAGAGAAACCGTGGCCAAAAGCAAAAAATAAATAAATAAAGCCATGGCTGTAACAGTGGCAATAATAAAATAGGTAGTAAGAGGTTGCAAGCTGCTTTCAGACTCCCGTCCAAATGTGACATACTAGGCTGCACGGAATCCATGCCAGGCAAGCTACGCTCAGAGCAGAGACTCCAAACCAGGCTCCCAGCGCTGGGAAAGAATCAGCGTGAGAAACAGATGTAAATCCAGTGATGGAGATAAAGGAGAGACCAAGGTAACATCTGTCCATTCCTCACCGCGACCCAACTCCTGGGAACGCCCCAGAATCCCATTTCAGACACACAGACTTAGGAAGGCTTTAGTAAATCCTTCGAGGATTGAGCACTGCGCTGGGCCGTTGCTGTTGTCTGCTAGTTGGAAAATGATCATTGGTTTTTGGAGGAAAAAAATGGATATTTTCCACAATTTTTGGAGGGTGCAGGGGGTTTCGATGAAAATCCCAAACTGAAAACTTTTTGGGAGGAGGGATCTGAAAAAAAAATATTTTTCAGTTTAAAATTTTTTATTGTTTCCCCTCTTTTCTAATGGCGAAAAGGTAAAAAAGAGACAGGGAAGGAAAAGAGAAAAAGGAGAAGAGGACAGTCCCCCCAAAACAAACAAAAATGTTGTTTCTAAAATCAAAACCATTTTGATATTGGGGAGGGTGGGCAGAGTCTGTTTTTTCAGTGTAAATTGTGAGCTTCACAAATATTGTGGCCAAAAAAAAAGCGCCATTTTTCACTGGAAATTGGTTTCAAATGAAGCATTTTGACCAGCTCTAAACAACAGCAGTATCTGCTGCAGTGGAGAACACTGGAAAATCTCACTGCTGCAGGGAGATGGGTGGATGCAGTTGCAAGATTTTCACCGCTGGACCACTGCTTTTAGTGACAAAAGCTTTTAGGTCTGATGCTCCTTTCTTTACTCCCAGCTAGCTGATTTCTGGTGTACACCTAGAGTAAGACAGTGGGCAGTACAGGTGCTTCATTGTCAAAGTGAGCTTATTGGCCCGGATATAATGAATTTTGGTGGGTCTCTGTCCACATTCTAGTTGGACAAACATCCATATCATAAAATCCACCAGCGGTTAGTTGCCCTGATTTGCCTGGAAGGACCATCCTTGCTCTGGACAGGCTTCGGGGCCAATAAAGGTGATCAGCTGTCTTCCCTTTTCAAACTCCGCCATCCCACAGCTTGCACCCAGTCTGCGTGATCAGCACCTCTTCCTGTGCCCACACGTCTCTTTGCCGGTGGGGTTTATTTTTGTAGTGTTTTTCTTTCCTCTCCATTCATTTTGGCTGAGTTTGTCTGAAATATTATATTTTGCTCCTTCAGCAGCAGGGCTGTATAATTGATGGGCCTCGCCAGGCTCTCCAAGCTCAACATTAAACTTTCGCTTGCCTTGGCTCCAGCACACGGAGTTCATTACTTTTTGAAAAGTTTTATGCCTGTATGTGCTCAGCCAAGAGTTGTTCTGCAAAGCAGGGAGGATTTTATCAGGCAGAGAGAGGAACGTGAAGTTGAGCTCAGCTGGGACGCTGTTGTCGTCAAAATCTGAGCTCTCCTTCTTTTCAATAAATGTCCCGTGGTAACAGGGCCCCTTCTGTGGAAATGAAATACTGATGCACTGTTGAGCCAGGGGAGCAAAAGCCTGGGGCTTTCTAATTAAATCACAGCAAAGGGAAGTGCCAGATTTCAGGCCAAGGGAGGATGCAGCTTTGCAAATAGCTTGTAAGGAAGAATGCCCACAGCCCAGCGCTGCACCTGGAGGACCGGACAGTGCACTCGATGTAGCCGGACTATGATGTTTTAAACAGCTGGGTGGATTCATTTTCCGTGGAAGAGTGGGAGCCATCGTATTGCTTGCTACAGCCTGGCAGAGCGCTGGCAGGGCCTCGGCAAGTGTTTTCCTCACAGTTCTGCCAGTGCATCTGTGTCCAACCTCCCTGCTACTGCAGTGTTGACTGGAGCGGAGTCGATAAGGGTGTTTGGGCTCGGTGGTCAAACGACTGTTTTGACATTTTCATCTTTGTTGTTTTCGGGAGGGAGGTTGGGGCTGAACCTATTTGCCAACTTCAATCCAAATTTGAAAATGGTTTCAGTACCCTGGAAAAAAATCACATATTTTTGGCAGATTTACTATTCACTGAGGACAAAAAACCAACCCTCCAGCTCTAGTCTTCACCTGCAGTGGAGTGCTGACAAGGCACACCGATCCTGATCTGCTCTCTCTGTCCTGCAGTCATGTGGTCAGTTAGTGCCTTCTGCAAACATATACCAGAGAACAGGCTGAAATCCACACGTTCATTCTCCCTTGTGACATGAGCAGGATTTAAACCCAGGTCTCCAGATGTGAAAGGCAAGTTCACTAACCAACTGTACCCCTTAACCTCCCCTTTCTGCTTTTGCTTCTGGCCTGGGCTACTTAAGCCCGGGGCTTATAGCAAAGTTACCTGGGCACCTAAGCCCCACCTTATATCAGTCATCACTAGGGAGCAGATGCTGCACTCATGGATATACCCCTGCCAATGCAACCGTATGTGTCCTGGAATGGGGCACAGCTTAGCCTGACCAGCAAGGACCAGCAAGGGTCTGTGTCTTAAAAGCACAGTGTGCCCCTAAATATTCTGTCTGCTTTCATTCTGATGATGAAAGCTACATGTTAAAAGCCAGGAGGGGCTGGATTTGGTCAGTAACTGTCTGGGAATGTTTTGGAACCATGGGGATCATTTTATTTTTAAGCATGATTTTAGGCCCCGGCTGGAGAGATGAAATTTTCCTTTGTTTCCTCCCACCCAGTTCCTCCTGATAGCTTCCTCTCCTGCTTCTGTGGCTTTTCAGCATTTAAAACACAGCAAGGCTGAGGTGATTACAAGGATTTGAGATGCTGTGACACTTTCCTGCCAAAAAGTAATTGATTTATTAAAGACATTACAAGGCATGCATGGTTCAACATAAGAGGTTCCTTTGAACTCACTTGGTATAAAATCCTAATGGGTGCCGTTTGCTTTCAGCAGGATGGACGGAACAATTCTGTGTCTCCCTCCCCTTCCCCTGCACGTTCCAACCCAGTTCCCTTTGACTAGTGCAAGTAAATATCACAGCTCGAGGACTCCAGTCCAATGGCCACAGTGTGATCCAATTTAATAGCATTTAACAATTCAAAGTGATTGTTAGCCGAGTGGAAATGTATGATTTCACACCCAGCCTGCCTGGAGGAGGAACGGGAGAAATAAGCCAGGGCGAGAAATAAGCCAGGACGAAGAGAACAGACACAAATGGACTAGATAAAAAATAATAGAATACAACTTAATTAAAGAGACCTGAGCCAAGTTAAAAGCAGTAATGGTTTGTAAACAGGGGATGCCCAGGTTTAAAACAAGAAGGGGAAAGGGGGAAAAAATAAAGGAAATGCAGTGTGAACAGTCTGCATAATGATGAAATGGATCAATTGGGAGGAGTAGGGGATAGGAGTGCGGTTACTTAGCTCTGGGGGGTTGCGGAGCAGAAAATGGCCCCTAACACTGTATGTTTATTTTCCAGTCATCACTTTGTGGTAGCTAGAGTGGTGCCCTGGGTTACTTATGTATAGCTCTTGTGCAGTTTATGTTATCAATTGTTGGTTAATGTTTGTTCAAGGTGTCTTGAGATCCTTAGCTGGCAGGTGCTGCCAGAGTGCAGGTTATGGATAACACGCTGGAACTTCAGTTCTGTTTGAAATATACCTCATAGCCCCCAATCCCACTGGTGGAAATGGGCCCTTCCTTTACAAAGCAGAGGGGGGAGGGAAACAGAAAGGACTCCAGGAACCTTGGGCAGCTCTTAGCCATGTGGATCCACAGCGATTATGGGAGCTTTGTGTGGGAGCAGGAATGGACGAAGAGAGGCTAGTCTTAAAAGCAGCAGAGATCAGAGACAACATCACCTCAGTAGGAACAAGGAAGCCTTGGAGAGGGCTTTAAGAGAGCAAGGAGGAAGATGACCCGGGGCAAGTTGGGAGTCAGAAGAATCATTCCCAGCAGTGCCACTGACCTGCTGGGTAACCTTGGGCAAGTCCCATCCCTTCTCTGTGCCTCAGTTTCCCCAGCTGTAACATAAGGGAAATGGTGCCACCTTTTAAAAAGTGCTTCGAGAGCTGTCTACAGATAATGATGCTTCCCATGCAAGGATTTCAAAGTGGTAATGAATGAGTAATAAATCAGATCTCTCAGCACCCCCAGTGAGTTGGTCAATATAGTTATCCTCGTTTAGGAAATGAGGAAAGTGACTTGCCTTCTGTCACACAATGAGTTGATGGTAGAGCTGGGATTAGAACTTGGATCTGTGGACTCACAGGATCTTGCTTTAACACTAGATAATGCTCCCTCTCTTGTGCTCAATGGCTCTTTTTTCTTTCTGGGTGTAAAGATCCCCCATAAATGGCCCTGGATGGAGATACGGCTGGTCTGTCTCTCCCATATAAAGCAACGCTGCTGTGTATTTTAGACATGCTGATGAAAGACTCTAATAGCCTCAGATTAATGCATTCATTCCCAATCAATTGAGGGGCTCATTACACTTCTCAGACACCGCCTCGCCTCTGCTAAATCGGCCTGGGGTAATGAGCCATTCAGCCGCTGCTCTGCAGTGCTGCTGTCCCGAAGATGGGGGTGGGGGGCGAGCGGGCGACTGAGGCTGAGAAAAAACAAACAAAGGGATGGAGAGGGGGGCAGGGTGTCCTTAAGGAGCACTGGGGGATGCTACTGCTAGCTCCTCCAGGGCAAAGGCAAGATTCACGGTAAATAAGACATCAGCGCTTCATTTGGGTGAGATGCAGATCCGCAGACAGCTGAGGAGAGCCTGATATCAAGTGTTTGCAGGCCTCTCTAGTAGCAGACACCATGCAGAGGTGAATGCATCAATCTGTGAGTGCAACAGTCTCCAGCCGAGAGAGACAACAGTACCAAAACCATTGGCAAAGCACAAAGTGACTCTTGTATCTTTCTGCATGCCTGACAGATGCCCAACCTGAATAGAAATCACACAAGGGGGTGTTCCCTACGTAAGACTGGGGCTTGGATAGACAGCTGCAGGGTCAACAAACAGCGACTAAAGAGCCACACCATCTCCATCCTGCGATTACAAGAGGGATATGCTAAGATAGTGGATCGTGACAGGGACGTTTATTGCTTTGTTCTTCATTATAAGCTTAGAAAAGATGTGATTGGTAGGTCAATAGATGAAAGATATAATGGGTATGCAGATCTAGTATGTGGAGAGAGAAAGATGGTAGGTAGATATTTAGATAGAAATGGAAATTCAGTCAAAACTTTGGATTTTCAGTTGGTTTCAGATTAAAGCCATGAATCTCACTGGCTTTTGACCATCAGTTGACCACCATTTGTTCACGTTCCCCACGTCTTTCAGCAATCCTGACCCAAGTCTCACATCCTTTCCCCAGCACATTCCGTCCAGCTCTTCGAATGAGCTTAGTGTCAGTGTGGAAAGCATAACAATACACACGTACTCTGTGCTTGAGTCAGAAGGAGAACGTGAATAAGAGAGAGAGAACACGCAACGAGAAGAATGAACAGGCAAGAGTATTGTGTGTGCTTAATGGTGAGGGCAGGTCTCCTTGATTCTGTTCCATTACGGCATGAGTCTGGGCAAGTTGCTGTTAACCTCAGGCCCATGTCTTTCATGAGATCCCTCCCCTGGAAGAGGCTCCTCCAAATATGTTGATTGCCCCATGCGGCCAGCTTTCCAGCTGCCAGCAAGCCCCCTCTGCCTAGAGCCACTCTGTGGCTGTGCTCTGCCTCTCTCTAGCTGATTCCTTGTCAGAGAAGACAGTCAGAAGTCAGCAGGCTGTCAGGGGAAGAGATAGGGCTGGTCAAGAATGGGTTGCTTCCCTCAGGGCAGAAATCTTCCCTGACCAGAAGGTAACCCTACAGCATCCAAGCAAACAGCCTAGTCCTCAAGAGATAAGAACCTGGCTCCATTGAACTCTCTGGGAGTTTTGCCATTGAATTTAATGGGGTCAGGATTTCACCCCAGAGTTGCTGAGTGCCCATAACTCCCTGTTGTTATTAATGGGAGTTATTTATGGGCACTCAGCAGCACTCAAGGTCAGGCCCTAAACTAAACACCCTAAGGCTGGACCTCTTGGAGCCTGACTTTAGCTATCTGCAAAATGGAGCTGCTACGAGTAATGCCTACCACGCTGACTTCTGTTTGTGATGCTTATCCAGCCCCATTACTGCAATATCTGAGCACCTTACAGTCTTTAATGTATTATCTTTGCAATACCCTTGAGGCAGGGTCATGCTCTTGCTACGATTGCAGAGATGGGCAACTGAGGCAAAGAAAATCTAAGTGAATTGCCCAAGATCACAGTGGGAAATCAGTGGCAGAGCGAGGAATTGACTCTAAGTCTCCAGCTAGTGGCCTTAACACTGGGTCATTCAGTCCCTGCCACTGTCTGACATGTTTAATGTCTGTGAGGGGTTTTGCTGTGAAGGGGAAGTGCAAATCATGACTGCCATTCCCCACCATTGCCTTTTGGAATAGGCAGCCAAATCTTTTTTTCATTCCTGATGCACACCCTGAGGTAAGACGCCGCAGGCTGCAGCAGCTGGTGTCCGACAATCACCAGGATCCCAGCGGACTTGCTCCCACCTGGAGCCAGACGTCGAGGAAAGGGGAGTCAGGGAATGGGAAAAGGGAGACAGCTATTGTCAAATCCCCAGCTTGCCCTTTCCGATCTAAAGTTCACTTGTAATATTTTCTTGACTCCGGTTGCTAATGCGTTTTGTTCTCCTGAGTGCGCTGGGCCCGACTTCCTGCGCAGCCTTTAATTAGTTTCTGGATGATGATATCTCCGCTGAGAATCATCCAGTCGTGTCCCTCCGATCTCAGGGGGAGATAAAGGAATCTAATAAAGACATTCAGCATTTCTAGGTGATGGGTTTGACATGCTTTGTATTAACAAGGAGTCGTGTTCAAACTTTCGCTCTCACTCCGTCTCAACACTTTTCAACTCACTCCAGTGTGGTGACATTTCACAAGGGGATTAACAGAGGCACCGTCAGCTCTGAGGTCTTGTAGGATGAAACACAAATGGCTGGGAAGTATCACAGTTTTGTGATAGGGAAGGAGGGTGGGAGGGAGCCATTCCATGTTCGATTGGCAGTGTGGTTACTTTCTGAAGAGCTCACTTTGTTTGCGGTGTCGTTGAAGCTGTACTGGTCCCAGGTTTTTAGAGAGACAAGGTGGGGGAGGAAGTATCTTTTATTGGATCAACTTCTGTTGGTGAAAATGACACGCTTTCCAGATTACACAGAGCTCTTCTTCAGAGTCCACTTCGGTACTCTGTGGATGGGTGTCTCAGAAACTGGGTGGATGATGGGGGAGTCTTGAAGTTGTCATATTGCTGCTTGTCCTACAAGGTACTTCTTGCCTTGCTGGGGGAATTCCGTACAATAACATTGAGTAGAACAGATTCCTGATTCCTGCAGTGTAGCCAGGATTTTAAGATTCCAGAATAACAAATATATAAGTGGCTCTTGGAAATGTGAGGTTCTAGATTTAATTTCACCCAGCTCCAACTCAACCATTTTATTTCCAAGGCTAAAACAGGGACTGATGGGTGTCACAAAAGGTGAATCACCCCTGGATTTGACTGGAGAACACCCTGTTCTATACTATTCTATTCTGCTTCTTTACATCACCATCCTCACTTTTTTATTTGAGCCTGTAGCTTGAGGTACAGAGTTTGGATTTCTAGCCAGGACTGTCCCCTTCTGGAGTTTTGGGGCCGTCTCACTTTAGGAATAAGGGCCAGCTGCAAAGTCCAGATTTGGACATGGGTTTCCCCACAGTTGGGGAAAGGGGTATTCAGAACCAGTGTATTGGTTTGGGTCCAATCTTCATTTTTGCCTGTCTCAGTTTGAAACAGAGATGGGGCCCAAACCAGAACCATTACTTGGAAACCTCTCCTTTCCTTCTTTAGGGAGCTGGCTAAAATGGATCAAATCATACCTAAACTATTTCTCACCATTATAAAATATTGGCTTTCAGTTTAATTACGGGTGGGCGGGAAGGATGGGTGTTGGTGAATCCATATAGAGACCTGAAATGAGAGAGAACAAAACCAAAACACTAAGGGGATACTGAAATGAATCCCCAGATCCAAACAAGCTGGGTGTTCCATGGATATGTGCAATCCAAACCAAGATCAAGAGCCACTATTCTCAATATTTAATAGCTCTATATGGCTCTTTTCATCTATGGATCTCAAAGACCCATTTCAAAGGATGTCAGTATCATTGTCATCATTTTACAGATCGGGAAACAGGCATGGGGGGTGGGGTGAAGTGGCCTGCTCGTCATCACTGAGCAGCAGTGATCCATCCGCTCGGCAATATTGCCTCTCCTATTTAATATGGTGTTAATCAAACCCCCCAAATCTGCCCATTCCTAAGTCTTTGGAGCATTCAAAATCTGAATCCCAACATGGTGATGTAGATCCAGCTATAAGGAAGAGAAAATTCTGGGTACTTTGGTTCTGATTTTCCTCTGACAGCATTGTTACTCTGATGTACCCCCATTGCCTTCAGAGGAGCTAGTCCTGGTTGAGACTGGTGTAAATGAAATCAGGATTGGGCTCTATTTTGGCACTCAGCCCCAGTGTGTGTCTACAGAATCCTGCTGCTTGCACTGTGATTTATATCAGCGTCCACAAATACTTTACTAATGCCTGATTGGAAACTCCTTTTCTCTTCCCCCCTGCAATGAATTATGATAATGTCTTATCATATAACATGCTGTAGAGATGTGTGTAAATAATTTTATGTCCTCCAGCGCAGAAGAGCTGAGCTATGACAACAGGCTCTGTTATCTGGTTTGGAAATCATTTAGACACATCTCTGCGGCATATGATACATCTCATTAGGCCTTATTTTAAAGAGAGCAATTGCTATTAGTTATTTATTAATTGCTTATTAAGGCAGTTATGTATGTCCCTTTCATTTCAGGCACCTCATTCCATTTCTTCAGCTGTGTTCAGCTTTACATAGTTGTGGCTGAGCTCAGCACATCTGGAGGTTGGGCTGGCAAAGTTGGTATTATTCCTCCCTCCCCAACCCCCCGATCTCCCACCCCTTCCTGCAATGCGGCGCTTGCTTGGGGGCCAGTGCATAAATCAGAGCAGATTTAGGGCTGCAGTCAATTCTAACAGCAGGGATGGCGCTTGTTAACCATCCTGCCAGCCCAGGATCATTGGAGCATGTATCTGGCTCTGCCCCCCGGCACCACTGCTCCTGGCTTGCATCATCTCAGCTTCCATCTTGCCCCCCTGAGGAGAGAACAGGTGGCATAAAGTCAGCTAGTCTGGCCCTGGATGCCTCCGCTCCGAGGGAACCCTCAGCTGCCTGTTTAGAGGCACCAAGGTCATGCAGGAAGTTTGTGGTAGAGCAGGGAATTGAACTTAGGTCTCCCAAAACCTAGATAAATGCCCTAAATACTAGACCATCCTTCTCCTCTGGGCACCCAACTCAAACTTCCTCTTCCATAGAAACTAACCTCCCCCTTCAGCCCCTTAAGGGGGCACCTCCCATTCAGGGGCAAGGGAGATTGACTGCAAAAGCCGGCTCTGGCCTGAGGGGATCCGCTGGCTCAGCAGGAAGCGCTGTGATTCTCAAGGTGCTCGTGAAATATCCAGTCCAGTTGGGCTGACCCAGGAAGTTTGGATTGTTCAGCCCTGGCTGAGAGAAGAGGCTGAAATCTGGGGTACTCATCTGAGCCGAACTAAGCTCGCCGATCTGAACTGAACAAGTGAGACTGAGTGCATCGGGAACCGGCTACAAGAGAGAGAGAGAGAGAGAGAGAGAGAGAGGGAGCGAGCGAGCTCAAGTGGCAAGGCGGGGAGGTGTGGCAGAGGAAATGAGTGAGGGCATAATGCCAGGGGAAGGGATTGGCACTGTCAGCACAGCCCTCGAGGGCGGGGAAGATAGATGGGGAGATAATGATGATAGGGAGGTGGCATGGACCAAACGAGGAGGCAGAGCCAGAGATGTTTATGCAAATAAGGGAGGGCTATAAAACCAGGCTAGAACAGGGATCACAGAGGACATCAGTCACCCTGTTAATGACCGGGAGTGTGTCACCTGGGAAATGGCTCAGGAGGTAAGTTCTGCTAGTCCCAGTGTGTGGGGTGCAGGTGCATCCGTATGTGAGTGTGTGTGGGGGCGGGGTGCAATCCACCCAAAGCTGCATACATGTGCTGCTGTGCATGTATGTCACGTGTGTCTGCAAGGGGTGGACCTATGTCTGTGACTAAGAGTACTTGGCATTTGGGTATGTGCACGGCACACGTTGGTGCATTTCTGTGTGAAGAGATGTGCATACACCATTCAACACTCACATCACACAGATGCACACTCTCCATTCATATGTATAGAAAGTGCCATCTCATTTTGCTAAATACTGTGTTTTCTATCCTGCTGAGTGTGTGGGCAAGAGGGATGAGAAGTGACCCCTGGACAAAGCCAGGGTGTGTTCTGGGGACCCACAAAAGGGGCTGAATCAGCTCAGAACAAAATAAATACCATTCCCAGTGACATGGCACAGAAAAAGAGATGAGCAAAAGCACAGGCCCCGCTCTGGGGAAATCTGCATGCTGAAGGCTGTTGCTGCCATGTTTAATCACCCCAGAGCAAGAGAGATGCCAGGAGCCAAAGGATTGGCAACAATGAGAGAATTCCCACCCGGGATGCCTTTATTTATTTATTCATCCTCATTCGGGTGCAGTTCCATCTGCATCTTCCATTTGGTTCAAGATTCTCCACCCCCACCCTTGGCTGTAGAAATACTGGCCAAATAATAAAGCATTTTAATATAGACGTAATGGGATTACTACTGAATGTTAAATAATATCAGATTTATATTTATGGTCACTTATTTATTAAGGCTTTTCTCCCTTGTGTAGTAAAACCTTGCACTCTATCTGTTAAGTCTCAAGAAAGGCATTTTAAATAATTCATTCAATTAATTATTCAAATGTTTAATTTGCATACAATAACCGTCGTGTTAAATCTGAACATTGCATATTTAATTGAAAGGGTAACTAAAGGCTCCTCTACCCCTGTCACTCTCATTTACTTCCCAGGAACTCCAGTGTCACCTCTGTTTTACTGCAGCTGACATTGATTGGGACAAATCTTTTCATTCCTTGGACACCCAACCTCTTCCTGAGATTTGGGTGTGGGCTCATTGCCAGTTGGTGCATAAGAGGCTAACGATCGCGGCTTACGTAGCTAAGTGGATTTATATGCAAAGATCAGAAAGTGCTTAATCAACTGATCATATACTATTATACGCGAGGCCAAAACTGTCCCAGATCTCCAAACAAACAGCTAATACAGTGGAAACATAGAGAATGCAAGTGCTCCCAAATCAGGAACAGCAGAGCTGAAAGATTAACTTTAACCCGCCCTTCTTATAATTGTGTTTTAAAATATGTCTACTCTTTACATTTGTCAGCTGATGTAATACAACCTGGAGTGTCTAATACAAATGTATGTGTTCCTAAGTGATATTACAGTAAGTAGCATCTTCGACCGCACATGGCTTTTGAGCCTCAGTGAGATTTACAAAACAAGCCAGGTTTGATGAAAATTGATTCAGTAGTTTTAAACTCATGAATGGCCCAGAGCTGCATTAGAAAAGGAAATATGGACTTAGGATAAGGCACTGCACTTGTATTTGGGCTCAATTGCTGCCTCTTCTTGTACGACATTGAGCAAGTCCCTTGAACTCTCTGTACTTCAGGTCCCCATCTGTAATGTGAGGATAATAAATACTTCCTTTGTCTGTCGTGTCTATTGAGACTGTAATCTCTTTGGGGCAGTGACTGTCTCTTACTGTATTTATGTACAGCTCCTTGTACAGTGTGGCTCCAGTCTTGGTCGGAGCCTTGTTATGGCATCAGCACATAATGCTGCGAGTATCCTTGGCTCCAGCCCCTCCTGCCTCTCTCTGGATCTTCTGTATCTCAGCCCTCTGGCCAAGTCATGGAACAGCTCTTTCCTTCTGAGGTACTCTGAGTCCCAGCTGATGTACACAAAAAGTTCTTGGCCCTCCTATGGCTCAGCTCTCCAGCCTGAGCCAGCCCCAAATGGCTGGGCCTCTCCAATCCATCAGCTCTCTTCACCAAGCTAACAACTGGAGGTTCCCTAGTGTGTCCCTTTCCCAGGGCTCTGCCAGTCTTTCTTCGGGACTCTGCCAGTCACCTCCAAGCCCCAAGACAGGACTCCTTCCCTCAGGAGCCCATGTGCTTCCTGTGGTTTCCCCCTAGCCTGTAGTCCCATGCCTTCTCCAAGGAGAACACACTCTTCCTTCCTCTCACCTGGCATTGCCCATCTGGTCTGAGCAACTCCTCACATATACTGTTCTGGCACTTTTCATGTCGAACTCAGACAGTCTCATGCTGATTGGCTAACGAGGCAGCACCTCGAGCAGCTACTTGCCCAGATGTAGCTTGCAGGGTCAGCATGGGCCAGTTAGGTCCTGATTCTCCCTGAAAGCCTGCTGGCCCAAGGATATGCCTGTCGATGTAACGGTCATACAGCTAATAATAAACATCTGCCTCCAGTGGGCAGACCTGCTAGGAGCACAGTGTGCCTTGGTTCAAAAAGGAACACACAAGGAACATCTGCGCTGGAGCTGGAGGTGGAATTTCCTACATTGGACCTGATTGACTGGCTAGTCACTCAAGTATAGGCCTAGGGTTTTGGATAGGATCATACTTAGGGCAGCCAACCTCTCCTGCTGCTTGTGCCTCTGTAGCTACCCTTCTACTGTTAGTGCACTAACTTGATCAGAGCTAGCTGAGTCTATCTACACGAGCTGGAAATGACACCACCGGCTCAGAGTGTAGACGAACCCACAGTCCATTCGACTGGCTCTTAGCAAGAGCTGAGATGACTCACCTACATGTATGCACAGTTCATCCACTGTCACCTTTGTGCACTGCCCCAGGAGTGCTTCCATTCTGCCTGCATTTGTTCCACTGTTGTCCTCTGGTGTATGATTAGCAGATTAGCCGTTGTGCCCAAAGTAGGGGAAATGAACTCCCAGCAGTCCTTCACATCAGAGGGTAATTCATTACCCACCTTGATTTCCACTTAAAATGTACTTTAACTATACTTCCAACCACAAACCCTTAATCACGCTGGCATTCACAAAAAAACCCCATCTTTTTATTTTATTTTATTGCCCTGAGCTAGCATGATATAATCCCTTCCAGGCTGTCTTGGAATGCTTTATGGATCAATAAATTACTTACCTGCATGGCAGAGGCAATATGTGCAAGGAGAAGACCACTGCAGTTGTTCTGTCTCAGCTAGTCCCCTGGAAAGGTCTGTGTGCATAGCAGCTAATTGTGCATGCGTGAGAATCCAGAGAGATGGAAGTGGTGTATAGCAGAGTGGGATGCTGTATCTCATGACTGTCTTGCCTGGGTGGGAGTCAGGAATGGTCATAGCAGTGGTTCTTTACATTATTCATGGATTTTCAGCTGGCATCAACAACATAGCTCCATTGACGTTAACAGAGCTTTGCTGATCTACAACAGCTGAGGATCTGGCCCTACATTTCCTCTTATGGAAAAGGCCTGTAGAAAATACAATAATGAAGAAGAAACCTTGAGAGTTCTGTGCAAGGTCTTCACAACACTTATGGGACATACAGAATCCTTTCTATAGGTTATTTTTTTAACCTATAAAATTCCATAGGGGGGACCGAGTTTTCTATTACATGTGATGGGATGGTCAAATGAAACCCTAGAACAGACAGGTGATTATTTTCTATTCAGTTCTACAGGACTATTTTCATGAATGTTAATAGAGAGTTTGTCCCACAGAGACCTCCTCTCCCAGCGGAGACCACACAGATCACATCCCATCCCCTGCTCACATGGCAATGTAACATTGAGTTAGTCTTTAGCTGTTTTCTTTCAGCCGTCTTTAGTGCATGGAGCACTGAACCCCTTTGAAATATGTCTTGTCATGCTGTTTCCTTTTGCTCTTCATTTCCTTTCTGTTCTGCTCCTTCTACTATCCTCCTGCTCATGCGTCCTTGTTGATAGGACTCCCTGTTCCCCTGTATGTGTCTATAGCCCCTCATGGCCAAGATAGAGTCTGCTCTGCCAGGGAACAGCACACCCGGGAACACAGCAGGGAAACTCCCTTCCCCCTCAGGACACCTGTTCCCAGCTCACCAGAGTAAACACGCTCATCGGAATAGTACAACGGACATAAGAAAAAGAAATATTTATTTACAGAGAGATGAGTGGAGAAAAACAGAGGGAGAAGATGGGGGAGTGGCCAAACAGGGTTACATCCAACACAAGGACCCGTGGACCCAGTGCTACCATAATAAAAAAGGATAGATGCCAAGAGCAATGTGTCTAGACTCAGAGGTCAGGAATCCCGGGCAGAGTTCCAGTCCAGCAGTGAGCTGTAGGTGCAGAGCCAATGCTACATGTAAGCAGACTAAGCCATTGCTTAGGGCCCTGTGCAGCTCAAAGGGGGCCCCATTCACTTTTCATTATGTGTTATGTGGACTGGAGGTGGGGGGGGCAAAAGTATTCCTGCTTAGCGCCCCTAGTGGACTAGCACTGCCTCTGCTTGGGCGCTCCTGGTCGTCTTCAGTGCCCGTCCATTTTCAACAATCAACCCGTCCGGGATCCTGTTGCACTCCACAAACCCACACAGAGTAACAAACCCCCCTCTTAGCTAGCTTCAACCTCCCGCCTTACACACAGCCCCATACAGTTCTCGTCAACAGGGGTCCAGTTTATACTTCTCAGGTGTTTCCTTCCTGGCACAGTGCTCCTCCTGGCTCCCATCTTGGGACATCCCTGGTGAGCCACTCTGTCCTTCCTAGACTTCGAGCTGGTTCTCACCTGCTTTGCTGGAGCTACAGACACCCCCACTTCCCTCTCCCGCACTCCCCACCCCTCTCCTCAGAACAGCCTAGCCTTGCACTGCCTCAGGACAAGGTTTTAAAGGGTCCGTGCTCTCTAAACCCCAAGGGGTTACACCTCCTACCCTGGACATCCTGCCCAACCCTCTGGTTCTCTTCTCCCCCACGCCCTCCCTGGATGTTGGCGAACAGCAGCACTAGTGTCTCTCATTCCTGGGGGCACCACTGTATTCCTCTCCTGTGTAGTGGAGAACTCATGGAGGCAGCTAGGCTTCCAGCTTCTTTCACAGGTCTCCAGGATCTTCTTCATGCATGGAGGCAGCTGCAAACAAGGGGCTTGAATCAGCACCAGGCAATGAGTGCGCTCTGGGCACCCCACCAGCGAGAGCTCCACCGGCCCCAGTTTGGGAATGCCTAGCAGAGAGGGTGTTTTCCTCCAGTTAATCCTTTCAAAGACATGATTCCAGTGGAAACAGGGAAGGGAGTAGGATAAGGAGGGATCTGGGGTTAAGCAGCCTGTATGTTCAGGAAGGAAGTGGGGATGAGGGAACGTCTCCTCCAGGTCCTTCACTGCCATGTTAGATGGGCTGATGGACTGCTCCTTAGCTGGGGGAGATGGGGAAAATACACCTATATCTACAGCTGCTCATCCGCAACTACACACACAGACTCCCTCTCTCCACACACACACAACCTGGAGAATTAGAGTGTAACAGTCAGATCGGAACCTCCTCACTTTTCCCTGTATGTCATTCCAGTGTCTCCCAAAATTGTTGAGATCTCTTCCGATATCTCCATCAACGAAGGCGGCAACATCAGCCTTACCTGTATAGCCACGGGCAGACCAGATCCTACAATCACTTGGAGGCACATCTCTTCCAAAGGTAAGGTGGCTACATGCGGCCTCATGCATTCCCAGTGCTGTCCCTGCAGAAGGGGTTTAGGGGTTACCAGCCATTCCCACTCACAAAGACACTGTAAGGAGGGAACTCCGGATGGAGGTTGGAATTGTGACCGCAGAGTATCTGCCATTCTGTCTGATGGCCTGGAAGGAAGACTCCATCCTTCCCTGCCCCAGGAATTGATCCCGAGAGCACAAATGATTTTAGACAGCGTGCTGCCAGAGAGGATTCAGGGCTAACATGGTGCAAATTCTCAGCTGAGTTGTGAAGAACCTGCACTAAGGGCGAGTTTGGTTTTTTTCATCATGACGGTAGGTTGAATGCTTTAACCAGACTAGTGTGATAACTAGAGATCTTAGTGAGTGCAAGTCTGATCAAGGGCAACATTCTGTTTTTGTGTAGGACCTATACAAAACACCATTTTAAAAATGCAATATTAAAAGTTACCGTTGGGCTTTCTGTATCTGTGCCAATGAGAGCTGGAAATAGCAGTGCAAAAAAAGAGGAAACCTACTAACCGAGTTGCATGAATTGTCATCTCTCGTTAATTAATGAACAACAGGGGCCTGTAACAGTGTGGGTTTGATTGCTGGAGAGTTAATTCCTATAGGCACAAATTCAGTGATGTCTGATCACATTTTAAAATACTTTCCCAGTGATTCTATTTCATTTCACTTTGCGTTGTGGGATCCCCAGCGTTTCTCAGATGCTGTTGAACCCAGGGGTTAGGATCGGATCGACTAGGATGATGACTGGAAGGCTTTGAATACTGGGGCTTTGGTTGCAGTGCCCGCCAGCCAGCTGTCAGGATAGATCAGGGCAGGGTCTGATTGTCTGTGATAGCAGCAGCTCCCTGCCCTCACCCTGCATGGAGTGAAAGAACCTCAGGGCTGAATGCATCTCTTAGACAAATGTAACTCCCCTGAGAAATGTACCCATTTGCCCCATTGTTCCCCAGTCTAAGGCCACACATAGCCCCAGAAGGCCGCCCAGAGCTCCCCTCAGTGACCCCAAATGCTGCCCCTTCAGTCAGCCAGAAAAGGGCTACAGGCCTGGTGGTGCAAGATGCCGCTTCTGTCAGTTTGTGCCATGCTGATCACTGCAGTGTCAGAGTGCGACCCCAGAGCTCTCAGTGGACTCCAGTGCTTTCTGCAGCTGCTGGGCCAACTCATTAATCCCCATGGACCAAGAGGGGCTAAGCAGGGAACCTGAAACCTCACTCTGTTCCTTTCATGTGCCTTACAGTGGGCACCTTTCGAATGGGTCTGTTACAAAACCCAGCCTTCCCTGCGTGTGTGGGCCTCTCTGCTGGAGACGGATGGACACTACAAGGGCCAAGCTGCTGAGCGGGCCTTTCATGTGGGTGATTGATAAAGTCCGTGCCACAGATCTCTGTGTGCTCCCTGCCATCGCTGAGCATCTAATGGGGCTGGATCAAGGTCACTGCCAGTGCATCTATCACTATCAGTGAGCTTTTATGGTAGGGCATCTCTGCACTGGTCCATTTGCTCCCACTATATAGCCATTCTTCTTTCTTTCTTTCTTTCTTTCTTTTGAGTCCCTTTTCTTCTCCCTCCCCCAGACCCCTTTTCGCTCTGTTCCCCCATATCCCCTTCCAGTCTCTGAGGTTCTGCCACTGCTGCCTTTCAAAGGGGCTGTTATCTCTGTATGCTGCCATCCAACAGATTTCTTCCCCCGGGGGAGCTTTACCTGTGCTTGAACCAGATGTTTCCATTTTACTTAGGTCTTAGCTGCTATGGAAACTGAGGATGCACCAAGGGGAGAGGAGTGAGCTAATCAGAAATTACCTGTGGAGTTGGATAATTTACAACAGTAGCTGTTACCAGATTTCTGGCCCAGATTAGAGATTCTGCATTTGAAACCCAATAGAACTAATCACCGCACAAACTGCATGGGGCTGGGCTCTTGCTAGCTGGGAGTGCCAAGCTCAGAGTTGGCACAGGGCAGCTCCGATGCCTGCCTACCTATTTATTGCCAGACATACCATCTCTCTCCTGCTAGCTAAGTAGCTGTGACTGCATTTGTTCTGTCCTCTGTCTCTCAGTGTCTCTATCCACACTTCCCGTGCCTTTACAATGGTTGGGGGGGGGGCACGTATCAGTGAGTTGATTATTTGGCTGTCATCTATCTATGTTTGGGCATCTTGAGACCTCAAGGTGTGCTACATGCCGTGAAAACTCCCCAGCTTTGTTAATCCCAAGCAAATGAATTTTGGCATGGTTCTGTAAAGAGCCTGACAGGGGAGCCTTCTAAGAGGCAGTGTGGTTCAGAGGAGCAGGGAGGGGACTGTAAGCCGTGTATCTGGCTCTGCCAATTATTCCCCAATGATCTTGGGTAAATCACTTCCCAACCCCATGCCTCAGTTTCCCTCAGCTGGATTCTCTGCAGTGGTGAAAAGGGGCCATAGGGAGTTTGTTATAAGTCCCTGGTTCCATGGTTTCCAGCCCCTGCATAAATTTGAGTGGCTAATGAACCTTTGTAACCTGTGCCATCAGTGTGAGGTCTTTCAGTGACCACCCCTTACGCCAGGGCTGAGGCAGGGATGGCTGGTGAGGAAGCTCATTCCGCTGCCTTTCCCTTCAGGAGCTACCCGGTGTCATGTGAATTTTCTGCTGCTGTTTTCTAGTCACTTTACGTCCAGTGACTTATCTTCCCACCGCCCACCCCCAAGCTCCCTCCTGTCCACCCCCAGCTCCTGTGACAACAGAGGAGTCCTTGGAACCTGATTTCTAGCAGCCTGCTTTGCTTTCCTGTAATGTGATATATACGCAGCAGCTTGCACTCACAAACCCCTCTGCATGCATGGTGCTTATGGGAGCTGCATTCACACCACTTGTTTGGTTGTGGGGGGGGATGCTATTCTTGTGCTGACCGGGGCAGCATTATTTCCACCGTTTAAGTCTTCTGCTAAGAGCTGGAGCAGGTGAATTTCCTGCTGACGACATCTCTATCACTGAGGGCTTTGAGTGATCTCTTCTGTGGCTGTGGCTGAATGCTTAAGGCCCTGGCAGGAGCTGCCTGCCGTTGCTTTGCACATGTCTACAATCACGGGCAGCTTTTGTTCCAAATTCCTCTCGCCGTGAATGAAAAAAAATAGGCTCACTGTGGCAAACAGCGTTTGAAAAGAGCTGTATAAAGCCTATTCCAGTTTAGCCAAGATCTCATTTCATAACCCACTCGCTTTCTCTCTGTCTCCGCCTCCCTCTCTCTGTTTTGCTGACATATTTAAACCCTGGCCCCATTATTCCAGTCCTGGACTCCCCTCTCAGCTCTGTCGATGCACTACAGTCCTGATCTGATTTCGCTGTTCCAGCCCTGGGACTCTCATAAAACTCTGCCAAAGCTACTCTCTCCTAACATGCAGCCTGCTCTGTTCTCCCAGTTCTGAGACCCCCTTGCATCTCTGTTGATGCACCTCACTCTTGGCCTGCGGCAAACCCCCCCGCACCATCTTTTCACTCTGCATCACAGCGTATTATTCCAGCCAGGCACCTCTGATAAAACTTGAATAGCAAATACAGCCATCCAACCTGTAGAGGAAGAGCAGGTGCTTCAGTCTAGTGGAGTGGGGAAAAGGGCCTGTGCAGTTACTTAGTGCAGAGATCCAACAGCGTTGTCACTCCTACCCCGACTTTTGGTGCATCTCCATTGAGAAGTCCCCTCCAGCCATCAAATGGGGCCTGGGGGCTCTAATGGTCAGTTCTGGTTCTGCCAGACCCAACAGGCACCCTGCCTTCAAATATCAATTCAGCCAAAAGTGTCAGGACGCCACACCCTGGCATCTGGTGGGCTGACACCAGCACCCAGGCCTTCAGGGCTGGCGTCAGAGCCCTACGAGGCACTGAGATCGTTAGGATGGCAGTCAGGAGGAGCTTTTTCAGCTGTATGAAGTGAGGAAGCAGGAGAGAGAGAAAGATAATGAAGGTCAAGAAATAACACGCTGTGTGGGAGGCAGCAGCATCCTTCCCGAGAAACCACCCTTACTGCAGAAGAACCTTCCTGTGTCACTTGTGCTGGAGACTCGCCCCTGGGGTGCTTTAGAGATGCTCTAAATTGGCTGATTTTTGGAGGCAGATCTTGCACCCAGCGAATTACTAGAGGTGGGTGAAGCTTGCATTTCACAGCGCAGAATGCATTTGGCTGTTCCCTGAACTGAAAGTCCAGCTCTGATGCAGTTCAGATGCCAACCCAAGACACGGTGGGGCCCCTGCTCCCCAAAAGGGATGGAGT
Source organism: Dermatemys mawii (assembly GCA_007922305.1). NCBI lineage: Eukaryota > Metazoa > Chordata > Testudines > Dermatemydidae > Dermatemys > Dermatemys mawii. The sequence goes on along the minus strand of ML677397.1, from coordinate 4,658,709 downwards.
CCAAACCCTCAGGGAATGGGAGAAAGTTGTGCCCAGGAGCCAGATTTTGGGGTTCCAGCCTATCACTGCTACTTCCATCTTTCATAAGAATGTATGAACAGCCCTACCAGATCAGACCAATGGTCCATCTAGTCCAATATCCTGTTTCCAATAGCGGCCAATGCCAGATGCTTCCAAGGGAATGAACAGAACAGGGCAATTTCAAGTGATTCACCCTATCATCCCGTTCCACCGTCTGGCAGTCGGAGGTTTAGGGACCCCCAGAGGATGGGGTTGTGTCTCTGACCATCCTGGCTAATGGATTGGATTGATGGTCCTTTGATTCAAGGATGATCTCTTCCACGGATTTACATATGGGTCCTGAGATGACTCAGTCTGGTACCTTCCCAGACTCTTGAGGTGCTGTCGATAGGTCACCCAAGTTTTGCGTCTGTAGAGGAGTGTAGGAACAACAATTGTCTTGTAGACCTGGATCTTGGTGTCCTGCCGTAGGTCGCGGTCCGTGAAAACGTGCTGGAGCAATTTCCCAAAGGAAGCACTTGCGCACTGGATCCTGTGCGGTGAAACCCACTGTCGATTTTTGCATTTTGAGAAAGTTGGCTATTGAGGTAGCAAAAGTGCTCAACTGTCTCCAAAGTCTCACACTCAGTTGGTGATTTATGGTGGGTCACGTGCAAGGCCTGAAGCAGTTTGATAGAGCACTTAAGTCTTCTCCATACTGAGTGAGACATCTAGGCTTCAGTAAGCCTGGGACTTCGCTAGTAGCCATTGATGGAGCTGTCCTCCATGAACTTATCTAATTCTTTCTGGAACCTAGCTATACTTCTGGTCTTTACAACATCCCCTCATGAATTCAACAGGTTGCCTTTCTGTTCTATGAAGAAGTGCTTCCTTTTGTTTGTTTTAAACCTGCTGCCTGAGCATTTAATCAGGTACCCCCTAATTGTTGTGTTATGTGAAGGAATAAATAACACTTCCCTAGATACTTTCTCCACACCATTCAAGATTATATTCACTGTTAACAATCTCCTATCTCCCTCCTTAGTCGTCTCTTTTCTACACTGAATGGTCCCAGTCTTTTTAATCTCCCATCATATGGAAGCTGTTCCATACCCCAGTCATTTTTCTTGCCCTTCTCTCTACTTTTTCCACTTCTAATATATCTTTTTTGAGACAGGGCAACCAGAGCATCACACAGTATTCAAGGAGTGGGCATACCATGGATTTAATAGTGTCATTATAATATTTTCTGTCTTATTATCTATCTCTTTCCTAATGATTCCCAACATTGTTAGCTTTTTTGACTGCCACTGCACACAGAGCAGATGTTTTGAGAGAACTATCCACAATGACTCTAAGATCTCCTTTTTGAGTGGTAACAGCTAATTTAGACTCTGTCATTTTATATGTATAGTTAGGAATATGTTTTCCCATGTGCATTTCTTTGCATTTATCAGTGTTGAATTTCCTCTTCTGTCTTGTTGCCCAGTCACCCAGTTTGGTTGAAATCCCTTGTAACTCTTTACAGTCAGCTTTGAACTTAAATATCTTGAGTAATTTAGTATAGTTGGCAAACTTTCTTACCTCACAGTTACCTACCTCCTTTTCCAGATCATTTATGAATACATTGAACCATACTGATCCCAGTCCAGATCCTTGCGGGACTCTGCTATTTGTCACTTTCTATTGTGAAAACCGACCCTTTATTCTTTCCCTGTTCCTATCTTTTACTGATCCATGAGAGGACCTTCCCTCTTATCCCAAACTGTGATACAATATCCCATACTGTCAGGTTACAGTCACTCAAGTGTTTCCGTGGTTATTGGCCTTTATTTGAGGGGGGATGTAAATCTAATGTTGTCATGGTGACAGCAGTTTTGTCATGTGCATGTCAGCAGACCCATGCCAGAAACTCTTGGCTAGGCAAGAGTACAGCTTCACGAGCTGTGGGGGACAAGAGAAGCATGGAAGTGAATAGAGCGGTCGCTCTAATAGAGCGAGAGGCGACACTGCTAATGAACCTGGGGGCACCTATCCATGGATATGATAGAAATCAGACTCATCTTTAAACAGGTGGCATCTGCTCATGTTCCATGTGCATAGGCCTCTAATGCAGGGATCTGGGCTCATGGATCCATTCCAAGTCCAAGGCTTGATGGGGATCTTACGTAAAATTATTGCCATTTAGGCTTGATGGATTCCAGTGCAAGGGGCCACAGTAGTGGTAACGAGGCACCCTGATGTAGGGCCGAGGCTGCGATTATTAATAACAAGCCAGTTCACAATGGCTTTGCTCATGGAAAATGCCTGTTTCATTCAATGAACCTTGAAGTTTGCCTCCATGGGGAGGATTAGAGATGGTATTTGGGCAGGGTGCACAGCTGAGTTCCTGCAGTGGATTATTGTTGATATCACCATGAACCAGGGTGACCTTTAGGCCAGACTTCATCAGCTGCTTGTATAAGAGAGGAAGGGTGGTCCAGTGGTTAGGACGGTCACCTAGTACTTGGAGAGACCTGTATTCAATTCATGACTCTACTGTGGACCTCCTGCGTAGCCGTGGGCAAGTCAGTTAGTCTGGTCCGTATCTGTAAAATGGGTGCACTAGGACAGTCTCCCTCGCTGAGCTGATGTTAATATAAATAAATTAGAGGCCAGCAGGTGCTCAGACACGGCAGGAATGGTGCCCAGATCAGTATCTAAGATAGATGAGATATTGGCCCAAAAAAGGCAGAAGTCTCATGAGACCCTCTGCCCATACTTGTAACAGCAGCAAAGCTGGGACTAGAATCCAGTCTTCTTGACTTCCAGCATCCTGTTCACTACACCAAGCCAGTTCTCTGTAACTCTTGGCAGGGCTTAAAAACAAGGCAGGGAACGTTGAGATAGATGAGCTGGTAGATTGGAAGTGGATTTGTTCAGGCTACTTGGTCTGTGAGAGCAGTATGGAGCTGGGCCACGGGACGGTCGGGGCGTTTCAGGGAGCTGGGCAGCAGGCTGGTCAGAGCTTCCTGGGGAGCTGGGCTGCAGAGCGATGCAGAGGAGGAGGGGATCGTGGGGAGCTGGGACAGGGAGGTCGGGGATGTCGCAGGGCCCTGGGCCATGGGGTGCTCTGGATGCCTTTCACCTGCCACTCTCTTGATAAACATGCCTTTCTTTTGGAAAGGAAACCTTTCTGCCCGCTCTCCTCAGACCAGGCTAACAACCGGGAGAGAGAAAGGTCCATTGTGGGGGGCCATTCCCTCCCCCACCACCACACACATACACCACACTCCATCAGCGATGTAGCAAGAGGCAGCACATGCCAGCGAGGCAGCCTGGAGGCTCACAGCGGTGTCCCTGTTCCTGATAACGTGTGCGCACAAAGAGAATGAGAAACTTCACGTTGTGTTGTCACTCTAGCCCTGTTTCGCCTTGTGAGCCTGTGATGCTTTCAGCCCATTAAAGCCATTGCAATTCAAAGAATTGTAAACAAAAAACAAAAAAAAACCCACCCCCTGACAAGCAGATAGAGCAGAGTCAGGTGCAATGCAGAGGACTCGGAGAGGCTGATGTGAGGGGCTTGGCCATGGGAGGATGTGTGGTGGGTGGGAAAAGCTTTAAAAAGATCCCCTTGCATTGTGGAAACTGGAATCAATCAGGGAATCTGTCTGTCCTAACTTATCTATCTGTGAATCTCGTTGGTCAGTCTGGCTACATCTGTAGCACTTATCGCTGTGTGATCCATCCATTGCTGAGTGGGACGATCGCTAGGGAAAGAGATTGCCTTTTAAACAATAATATATCTAGCCCTTCAACAATTGTCTAAGCAATTTGCCAAGCAGAATGCCTCCCCCCAGGCCTTTAAAGTCAGTTCTCCAGGCCAGGCCAGCTCAGCTCTCCAGAAAGACCAGTTTTGAGGCCTCAGAGACATTCGCAGCAGATGATGCCCCTTAAGTCAAGTACATTCAGTGGCTCTAGTCCTCGTGGTACTTTGGGTAGATATGGCGTGCTTCATTGCGAGAGTCAAGGAAATAGATGACCCGGAAGCTGCGACAATGGTGAACAGACGAATTGAGTTATTGGTGGTCAGGGTGACAAAGAGATTTTCTGAAAGTAATGGAGGAATAGACTGAGTTGAGGTGTTCAGGTGGGGAAATAGGAAACCCGATTGCTGTCTAAGTCAAAAAGAGACAGTTTGGTCATACTTTATATTAAGGTGGTTCTTATAAAGGGTTACTAAATGACTAATAGATGTTTTAATAAATGATGAATCAGTTCTTACAGATTGTTATAGAGTTCAACAGGTCGACAGGTCCTGCATAAGTGTGACATCTAATCATTTGTAACACCTTCTACTGATGTGCTTCTGAGTGTCCCAAAACCATGCCACTCATATCTGTAACATGCTTATACCAGCTAGTTATCACTTATCAACTATTTAGAAATGGAACCTTAATATAAAGTTTTGACCACACACTCCAGTTAAATAAATATCCCAGTCAGAAGGGTTTGGATGCTTTGATCCAAAGGACTCCAGCGGATTTTGGTCCAAAGGACCTTAGACTCCAGAGATGAGGAGTCGGGACTCCTGGTTCTGTTCCAGTCTGTTTCATTGTTCTTACTGAATGTAGTCATGCTGTTTCACCCCTGTACTCCTGTGACAGGCACTGTGTAGGGTATATACTTTTAGGGAGGTTTCTGTAGTCTATAAAATTCACCATGTCGCATCTGGTATGATTAAGTGAGTGACTGTGATACGAATAGAGTATGTAAGATCATCTTGTCTTGGTCTGCTTTGTTTTCCTCCTCCTTCTTTCTTCCCTCTGCTTTATGAGTGTCTATGCTGCAGCACGTTTCTGGTCAAGTTCCTTTCAAGAATCAAATGAGCACCAGTGAGCCCTGACACCTAGCACTCAGTTGGATTATCTTAACAATTGGCTAGAAATGATAGGCGCTAGAGGGCCTGTTTTCCTCCCAAAAGGCCAGATGAGGCTTATTGAGGAAAGCAGCGTAAAGCACCAGAGACTCACCTGATAAAAACAGCTCAACTATATTTACAGGGTGATTGAAACATTGGTAGATACCAGCCTCTTGCAACCTCTTGCAGGCTGGGAAGCCTGATTTTTTTTTACTTATGGGTGGTTGGGGGTGGTTTTTTTGTTGTCTGCAGTGTTTTGGTGGTGTCCTTTCCCAGCTCAGGGAGATGAAATAAAACTTTTATTTCATCCTTGAGAGTGAGAAGGCGCCAGTGACTTTTGTTTTATGAAAGCCAGACCCGCCGCTCAAGAACTCACTGATTTTGCTGCTGCCTCTGTTAAGCCAGGCCTGAGATTTCACGTAACTGTGACCTGTCAGCACCCACTACTAATGTGCTCCTGACCATCCCTGAACAGTGCCACTCATGTCTGTAATAGGCGTGTATCATATATTAACCCTTTATCAACCTTTTAGAAATGGAACCTTTGGACTGTGCCTTTCCCTGTGCTGTGACAATTCCCCTGCTCCTTCAGAGCGGCAGTCCAGGGGCTGGATACCTTGGGCTCTCAGCACTGTACCTGGAGCCTTTATCCCACATGAGGCACCTCTTCAACTCCAGCACTGGTTAGCAGACGCCAAAAGTTGTTATTTTCTGACCGGTGTTTGGAACACATTTGTGGAATACGTTTGTGGTTATCAACCTAGTTCTTACCGGGCCTGCGTCCATCAACAAAATAGACCCTTAATTAACACTAACTGTTTTGTTCCATGCTTAACATAGGAGACTGGGAGGGTCAGGAGTGCTGGTTCTCTCCCAGCCTTTGCTGTAGATCTGGGGCAAGTTACTTCACTGCTCTGTGCCAGTATCAGCGTCTGAATCAGAGGGCTTGATAATGGTGGCTTTTCTGGTGCAGACGGGTTTGTGAGGCTCAACTAATGATTATCCATGAGGCACTTTGAAATCATGAGGTGAGAAGGACTGTCGGGGAACATGGTATTTGTTTGTCACCTCTTTGGGACAGGGCGGGCGGGCAAGGACTGCTAGGCCACAGAGTGGACGGCCCCCTGCTAGAGGGATTTCCCTCCAAATCAGGGATGGCAGGGCAATGCAGCAGAGGAACAAGTCTTCCTACTCCTGTGTTGTACATGTCCTGGGGATAAGCAGAGGACTGGAGTCTCTAGGTCAAGCTGGCACCTTCTTGGCATGGTAGGTGCTGTCTGGGTTTCTCATAGGTGTCCCTTTCTGGTTCTGTCCCCATACACTCTGTATTTTTAATACTGCTTCTCCCTTCCTGTTTTTCCCCTCATTTCTTGTCCCCTATAATCAGAGGGTCCCTGTGGCCCTGCGGCTCCTTCCCATTTTTGGTGGCTCCACCCTCCCAACCAGGCATCATGAAGGCTGGCACCAGCCACACCTCCTATGAGCATGGGCATCACCCAAGATGCTTTGCTCAAGTGTCCCTCATGCTTTGTGGTGGCCCCTCCTCTCTCCTGATGAGAATGAGGCTGCTGCTCTGAGGCTCCGCCTCTCCCATAGAAGGGCACCTCCCACCAGCAATAAATTCTCTGGATGGGTTGGGGAGGCCACGACATGGCTGGAGCTGGTGAGCCATGGGGAGGCCTCTCAGAGAATGCCATCTTTGTCCAGTCCCGGGCCTGGGATGCAGCTAAATTAATGGAAGCATTTCAGCAGGCTCCAGTCCTATTGGCAGCACAACCAGCCCCTTGTTTACTGTTGAAATAATTACTGCTTTGCCATAATATTAGCTCTGAGCCGTGACTCCATTACCATTATCGCCAGAATATTACCCATTTATTATCTCCCAGCAGCCCTGGAAGATGAACACTAGGCTTTAGAGACCAATTGTTTTACAGCAGAGAGGATCTTGGTGTGCATTGTTTAATGAGGTAAACTACATTAGAGCCAGCATTCATTTGGCTGCAGTGCACTCCACTCAATCACTGTTAACCTGTAAATCTGCCACTGGTTTCGATGTGCACTTCGTCAGACCGGGCTGGAGAGATCACTTGTGAAAAAGGTCACTTCCGACATCACTGAGGCGGCGAAGTGGGGAAAGGGCTGCATGCAAGTCCGAGGAAGGGGGTAGGGGAGGATGCTGTGCACGTGGTACTCACGCCAGGCCACACCAACCGAGCCCCTTATCAGGCGCTCCCAGCTCTCCGCTCGCTGCTAGTGTTGCTCAGTGCAGGGAGATAGGAGATGAAGTGAAAAGTAATGAGTATGGACTGCGGCAGAAGAGACAGAAGCAAGCAGATAGCAATCTCCAGCGCTGTCTCGTTTGCAGCCGGCAAAGGGGCTGGGCAGCATGGGCCAGCCGTGTCTGGATAATGCGCCAGGCAAAACCAGCAGTTACTTTAAAGAGTCAGGACATAGGCCCTAGGAGCTAGGCGTTTGGCTTGGTTTGCCTGTCTATTATCTGCCTGTCTGTCTATCTACAGTATTCTCTGTCTGTAGAATGTCTAGAGAAACAAGATGGGTGAGGTTATATCTGTTACTGGACCAACTTGTGCTGGTGAAAGAGACAAGCTTACACAGAGCTCTTTTGGTCTGTCTGTGATGTCTGTGAGTGCAGGGTTCACAGGTTAGTAGAAATTTTGGTGGTGCTCAGAACTCCGCCCCCTCCCCCACCTGCAAACTCCCCTTCCCCATCTGCCTAAAGTTCTGTAAAGGAGTATGGTGGGGGTGAGGGTCGGGGGTGCAGGCTCTGGGAAAGATTTTGGGTGCTGGGTGGAGGCTCTGGGCTGGGGCAGCGGGTGGGGTGCAGAAGGGGGTGAGGGGTGTAGGCTTTGGGAAGGCGTTAGGGGGCAAAAGTGGGTGTGGAGGGGTGAGGATGCAAGAGGGAGTTTGGGGGAAGGGGTTCAGGATGAGGTGAGGGGTGCAGGCTCTGGGAGGTACTTTAGGAGCTGGGTGAAGGCTCTGGGCTGGGGGTGGGGGAGGAGGTGAAAGGTGCAGCTCTGGGAGGGAGTTTGTGGATGAGAAGGGGTGGGGGATGGAGGAGGAAATTAGTGTGCTTTTGTTCTCTCCATCGTTTCTGAGTGGGGGGAGTATTCTGATTTCCGGTATGGCTGAGATGATTGAGCTGAGTCGCTTTGTTTGTGACTGGGCTATCCAAACTAAAATATGCATTAAAAACTATACCACTCCCCCGCAGCCGCAAATGGGCTGATGTATTTCTCTGAAACCTCCAGCTTCCAGGAGGGATGCATATTATCTAGATGTGGCTTTGCCACATCCTCTTTTCCCTCCTCATCACAGGCAAATTGTTCTGCATTCACTAACATCAGTGTATGACTCTTCTTGCAGTGTCAGCAACAGACACGCTCCAACCTCTGAGCACCCCTTGGAGTGTCCAGCCCCCGTACTCTGGACACTTGCAGTATTCACAGATTCACTGCTCCCAAAGTAGCAGTACGCCCCAATGTACCAGTTTTCCCTCAGATCACCGCTCTGTTTAAGACACAGCACTTAGATATGTTTATAGTGAAAACAAGTGCAACATTGTTTAACAAAGTATAGAGAGTCAAGAAATAGCAAATAAAACTTTTGGAATCAAATGGTAACATGTAAAATAAAATCATAGCACACATTCTAGAGCCTAGACTTCATTGACGGGATTCTTACTTGTCTAATGAAGTTTAGTTCACCCAAAGTCCTTGCAGCGTTTTCTCGCAAGTTTGGCTGTGACTTGCCTTTCCTTAGACAGAACATATTGACTATTTGGGTGCTTTGGGAAGGATCCAGGGTGCACCTCAGTATTCCCAGCTATACCCCTAAAATGTTCCTCTCCTGTCAGATGCGCAATCTCCTGATTAGCATCAGGCCCAGTAATGCAAATAGGCCTCTGTTGTGAAGCAGACAACACCCCACAGATGCATGACAAGCCAGAGAGAGACAAGCGTCTCTTCCTTCCTGCCTGACCTGACCTGCAGTTGACCCGCCATAACTCATAGCCCTTAAGAATATAATTTTTACCACAAGATACATAATTTCTTAAACATTACCCGTACACACATTCCATAATGATTGTGGCAGCCATTGGGCTGTTGGTTCTTGGTGGAGACCTCACGTTTACAACTCTTTGGTAAATTTAATGTGCTTTCGTCTGATCCAGGGAGTCCCTGTGAGACTCTGTGCACCCCTTGCGCCTTTGCCAGTTGGCACCAAGAGGTTCTTGGGCCACATAGTAAAGGGCAGGCTACTTAGATTGAAAACTCTTTGGGAAAGGGACTTTAGGGTTGGATGCTATAGAAGGATGGAGTTTTCTTTTTGGGGTTTTTTTTTTGAGGGGGAAGGAGCTGTATAGTAAGAAGAGAGAAAAAATGAGATTGAGCTTCTCATATTTCTTCCACCCTTTTTAGCAATCAGAGTGGCTGAAGAATGGCAACCTCATTTCCCCAGTAAATGTGGTTGTCATAAGTGTGAAGTAGCCTAGAATTAGTGTTTACCTGTAAGGGGTTAAGCTAAAGGTAACCCGAGAGGTGGACAACTGACCAATGAGAAATTCCTCAGGAGACAAAGGATTTTGAGTTTCAGTTTCTCTCTGGGTCTCTCTCTGTTCACCTTGGCTATGGGATGAACACAGCTATGTCTTTCACTATAACTATAGTTTCTATCAAGTACTGTAGTCAGTAAGTTTACCTTCTTTTTATCACTTGGAGGGTTCTCAGTGGTGAGGGTTGCCTGGGTGCTTCTTGAGATTGTAAGATTCAGCAGAGATATCAACAGTGGGAGAAGGTTGCCTCGGGGGAGAGGTTTGGTTTCTGAATCCTTTTGTTGATTATGGTAGATGCTGTTCTATTGATGGTTATAAGAGATTTATTCCTTTCTTCTTTTCTTCTATTAAAATCTTTCTTTTAAGAAGCTGACTGCTTGTTTTCCATTCTGTAAGATTCTAGTTTTGGATTGGGCACACCTCGCAGGATCAGGCGAGGTTGGGGGTTTTTTCTCTCAAGCTTCCCAGGGAGGGAATAAGTTTGGGGAGTTTGTGGAAAGGGAAAGAGGGGCTTCAAGTGGCCCATGTCCAATAGTTTTTGAGACATTTTCACTTGATGGTGGCGGCGAATACCAGTCCAGACACAGAAGAAGTTGTGTTCTGGGGAAAAACATTTTAACCCAAGCTGGTAAAATAAGTTTGGGGGTTGTTATTTCTTTTTCATGCGGGGTTCCCACATCTGTACCCTAGAGTTCAGAGTGGGGAGGCAATCCTGACAGTGGTGTATTGTGTCCAGGGCTCACTTGGGCTTGTGTGGCACTCTGCTGGCTTTGGGAAGCGGGGGAAGAGCAGGAGATGAGAGTAGCTGAGATTCAAGAGATCTCCACACAAATTAAAACCTTTTATCAGCCTCTAATAGCTGTGCAAACTAATTATATTTTGGCCAAACTTTGCCAGCGACTCCCCTGAGGTATTATTATAAAATTCTGAGCTGTGGAATCGTGTCCCCATTCTGTCAACACCAGGATGCTTCAGCTACAGAAAACGCGGCTCCGACTCATTTTAGCTGCTGTGATGAGGTTTGCATAAGCTGTAGTGGTTGTGCGTGGGGCGGTTGGGGAGCACAGCTGTATTGTAACATCTGGCCCGGGTTTGTTAAGCAACACAGCTAAAGACAGGGCTGGACTGAAGGGAAGAGCAGTGCAGGGAGTTTTCTTTGTACAACTCCCGATGGCCTGCCTCATTCTTGTTTTGCCTTCCCATATGATTTGGTTATTGGGTGGGCTCAGTTGGTAGCACAGGGGTCAGTTTACAAGCGGAGGGGGGAGAGTGGTGGGATTCCCCCAGACTCCACCCACAAACGAAGCTCCACCCACTCGTGACACTGAAATGAGACCGTGCTCATAGTAGGTGGTGCTGTTCGGGGTGTGTTTGGTGCACTAGTGGTACCCCCACTGCCCGCAGCGGCTTGAAGCTCATAACTGCTGCGGGAGGCAGGGGTACCACCATTTTTAACTTTTAGGCAGCCTGCCGCCCAGCACCCCTCTGTCCATGGACCCCCAACTGCCCAGTGCCCAGCGCCCAACACACACAGACCCCACCCACTGCCCAGCACCCGCTACAAATTCCCCACTGCCCAGAGCTCCCCCACAAACCCACTAGAGACCCACTCTCCTGCGCCTTGCTCCCCAGCCACACTCACTGGCCCTGCTGGGAGATGACTGTGTCTGCCGAGCTGAGCAAGGAGCATTTCATCAGGGCTGCGTGGGGCCATCGCCCCCTCAGTTCACCCCGTCACCAGCCGGGACCCTGGGAGCCGCAAATTTTGTATTTTTAGGCACCCCGAGGAACATTCCTACCATGCCTAATGGGAAATTCCACCCTGTCTAGGTCTTTTTTCTCTTGGTCAGCCTTTCTGGTTCCCCCAGCATCCTCCCCGGCCATACCAGGCTCTGGATCATACACAGCAAGTGTGCTGTTCCTTTGCCATCTCAGGCCACAACCCACTTCTTTGCATTCCAGCACCACTCCTGCTGTGGAGGATCTGCAGCTGAGGACAACCCAAGATCAAACTTTGACATGTCCCAAAATCCTGCAGGCGTGGTTTTGCATCTGGTGGAAGGGACAGACCCCAGCTCCTCCCTCCTTCCCCCTAGTCTGCCTGACAACTCTGAGCTCTTTCTCTGCACAGATTGCTGGCTAATGGGGTGGAGCTAGCACGAGTGCGTTCTATTAATGGAGCAGAATATAAACAGACTAAAGCCTTCATTTCCCAGGCTGTGGTTTCATTATTAATATACTTTACAGTTCACGGCTTGTTCATTTGCTTCCATGTTTTCTCAGCTGGTGTAATCTGCACCTCAGAGTGAGAACAGTCATAAAATTTCCATTTCCAGTTGAATGTGCGTCCAATTCACCGTGAAATGTTCTATCTGTCATGAATAAGAAGTGCACCCAGAACCCAGAGCGAGAGGATTCCCAGTCCCCTTTCAGGTCTAGGGAAGCAGGGTGGGTTTGCCGGGGCATGAGTGTGAATCCTGCTCACAGCCCGAATGGCATGGAGTGATGAAGAGAGGAGTGTGTGGGGTTCCTTGGTGACTGCTGGGAAGCAGGCAGAGAAAGGTGGAAAGCTCTGAGGGGTGAGGAGAAGAAGAAGGGAATGTGGTGGAGGAAGAGATGGAAATTGAATAGAAGGTGAACAAGAAGGGCATAGGGAAAAGAAAGAGAGGGAACAGAAAAGATGGGATATAGGGAAAAGAGAGGATGGAGAGGAAGTGAAAGAGGGGGTCGGAGGCCTTTGTCAGAGCTGGGATTAGAACCCAGGTCTCTTGGTTTTCCCAGAGCCAATGGGATAATTTAAAAAAATGGCTGGCAAATGTTTGCATTAATTCATAACCAACCCCATGTGAGCTGCGCATGGGTCCATTCCATGTTTCACTGGCACAAACACTTGCAGAAGGGAGCTATCAAGTCCTTTTCATGAGCCATTGCACAGTGCTCCTTTGGTCAGAGAGCAGAAACCATGCCATGCCTCTTAGCTGGCCAATGGCACGGTGCTAACCAGGCTCCAAGAGCAAACAGCAAAGGGTCTCCTGGATTTATTTGAGATCAGTTCCATTTTATGTGTGTGTGTATGCATGTGTGTGCGAGCGCAGGCAGTGGGAATGTACGCTGTCATTTGTACACATGTGAAAAATGGTTTGTCAAATGATTTGGAATAAAATCATGATCTGCTTGTGGGTACATGATCCGTACTGAAAAAAGGTGAAATTTGTATGTGAAATCATCCATTATGAATTAGCCCTTGTCCCCTGCGTAAAACCTGTGTGTTGTGCAACAGATGGAACATCAGACCCAGGCAGTGATGAGTATGACAGCTGAGTGCAAGAATAGTATTGTGTATGTGCATGAGTGTCCTGGAGTGTGTGTGTTTACTCGGGCATGTCTGTGTTCATGCACCTCTGTGCGTTCTCATGCACATGGGTGTGCTTATGTGAGGAGTGGGTGTGTACACATACCTGTGCAGAAAGTGCAGGTGCTTTGATTCTCCAGTTCCAAAGTGGGACGAGAGGGCAGGTGTCTGCATGAGACCAGGACTGGGAAGGAATTACCCCCCTGTATCACTGGGATGGCATTACCCTGAGCATGGATGTCACTTACTGCTTGGGGGCACTTGCCTCATTTCCCATGAGTGGATCCTCTCCAAGTTTTTACTGCGGCATCTAAATTTCCAGTGGCCGTGCTGCCCAAAAAGTCAGCCCTGGGATTGTGTGCTCCCCTGGAAAGCCCACCGAGAGCTGCGGCTGGCTTGAGGTCCGGCCACAGACAGTAACAAGCTCTGGTTCCCTCTCTTTTTGTCCCCTCTGGCTCTGACATGCTTCCTCTTAATGTTTAATTTTGATCACGCCTGCCTAAGTTCTGTTGTCCCACAGCTCCATTCCAGCCACGGGCATGTGCCTCTCCTCCCATCGCTTGCTGAGGGATTAGGATGTCAGATGGGTGTGGCCTGGGACGAATAGGATGCTGTGCCGGGCCGCTTTGGGCAGTGGGAGTCTGTTATTTAGAAGCTAAGCAGGGTTAGATTTAATTTAGCACTTGGATGAGAGACCACTCATGAGAACTCTAGGGACTGCAGCAAGCGGGGCTGTTTTTGGGCAGGGAGTTCCCTGGGAGGCAGCGCTTTGTAGGGGAGTTGCGTGTTTGAGGGAAGACATGGAAGCAGAGACCCTGATTCTTTGTGGCCACTCAGGATCCTGCAATATTTGCATGAATAGGAGTGTTAGGCTGGGCTGATTCTGTTCGGATGCCTGCGCCGTTCTTCTGCGTGTGTGGTTTAGTTGTGAGCTGGCGAGGAGGACTGTGAAGCAACTGCCCCGTGTGGAGGTTGCAAAGCATGCTGGGATCCTCCAGCATGAAAGGCACCACTGCAAGATCAGATGATGGGAGGATGAAAGGAGGAAGCTGCCTTTCAGGTCCACTGGGCTCCCCGTGGGCTCAGGGCAGGAGGCTGGAGAGTGGCAGCAGAGTATGGGTCAGAGGTCTCCATGCAGCAAAGGCATTTGAAGATGGAGAAGTGAGAAGATGTGAGAGCAGGGGGAGAAGTGAACTCTGATGAGTGAGGCCAGGGAAAGAGGGGAAGCAAAGAAAGAGAAGGAGGGGGGTGGATTCACACAACACCTACAGGCTTAATGGTTGCAAGGGCATTCTCAACAGCTGGACTCACAGCTGGCACAGCGGAGGGGAAGCTGATACAGCTGGAGCTGCATCTGTGGAGAATCCCACATTGCCCTGTGGGAGGCCTGCTTAGGCAACCCTCCCCCTGCATCCACAGCCAGGCAAGCCCTGTCCCTGGGCTGAAGGGGTAGCCTGCAGAGACTTCCAGACTCAGCTTCTCTGCTGAGCCTGCCAGTGAAGGTGCCTATTAGTGTTGATTGTCTTAGGATCCTCAGAAGTATGTAGGCTCCTAATCTCCACTGAGGATAAATACCTTTGTGGATCCGGGCCTCCATATCTCTTGTCAAGTGGACACTTGTCCACTGGGAACTGGACTAAGAACCAGCCAGCACTTTCAAGGCCACCAAACAGCCTGAGATGGTGAGACACTCTGGTTGCTCCTCCACTGAGGCCTGGATTTGATCCTAGAGGTGTGGGGGGCTCTGTAACTTATCCCATGCAACCACCCACTTTCACCCTGAAGGATCACAAAGCCACTGCCAGACTGTATAAAATCAAAGAATAATTTCACCTGCCATTGAAAGGCAGCCGCCTCTGGGGTAGAACAGGCAGCTACACCGCAGTTCAGGACACGAGGATGAAGAATGATGTATTGAATTGAAACTGCAGAGAGAATTTAGGGAGGAAGAACGTAACAGGGAGAGGTCTAGACATTAGGGACAAAGAAAAGCCTCCCGTTCTGCCCTCCGACATACACACAGCGCAGGCAGTCATCTGCACATGCAAGTACAGTAATATGAGCTCCGTGTGCAAAGCAGTGAGTGCAACATTAGAGTTTAAAGACAGAGTGTTTAAACAGTGGTCCTTGGTTTGTCTCCTTGCCTAGAGTGTTGTCTCTCTCTTCTCATTCTCTCCATCCCATGCTTTTAGTTCCCTTTCTTTTGTCTCTTTCACAAAATCTCTCTCCTAAGTGCACTTCCTTGCGGTAGTTTTGGCCTCACTTTCACGCTCTCTTTCGTGAGTTTTCTCTTTTCCTGCCTCTCTCACATTCAAGTGCTTTCTCCCTCCCGTCTCTCAGACAGATTCCCCCCTCCCTGCACCCTGGGTCAGCACAGGGTTCTATCCTGCCACGAACTGGCCCTTTGAGACTGCTCAGTCCCTGATAGGTTGAAGCCAGTAGCACAGAAATACCATGAGCTATGGCTGGAACAAAGACTCAGGTATGTGCTTCCGCTTCCATCCCCTTTCAAGCCCCCCCAAAAAATATATAGCCTCTGGGACATCGCACATATAACAGGAGAAAGGACAATAAACCAAACTCTGAGTCTGTGCCCAGCTGTGGTGATAATTCCCCTGATCGGGAGCTTTGAAGTTCCCTTTTGCTTCCAATTCTTTGCTGAAATAGATTCCACCCCAGTGTCCTGCACTTCAGGAAGGGAAGGAGAAAATAGTCCATTTTTCTCCCATCTTCTCTCTGTCGAGTTGAGATAATAATAGTCTTTTTCTGATCCCCTGAACTTTCCCATCTGCTTGGTAAAACAATGGCAATTCTTTTTCCTCACGGTCTCCCTCCCTTCCTCTCTTTTATTTTTATCCTCTTCCACTATAATTTAAAGCCACAGCAATGCTGTAGCCTGTGAGAGGGGTTTTTTCCCCCTTGCTTTAATACACTGCTGTTATTTATAATGGCCTTTCCTCTCACAGTAACACATCTCTCCCATGCACACACACTTCTGTCCACCTCTGGAGCAATGGAGCTGGCATCTTACGTGACGCTGCTTTCGTCAGGGGAGGGTGTGAGGCCCGGCGGGGTCTCAAGTCGGCCTGTTGTTTTTTGTTGGTTAAGAGCTTTTGCCCGTCATCCGGACTTCGCTGACTCGTTTTATTTTAACATTTGTTCCCCATCTTATGCAAAATTGGAAATTTATCTCCAATCAGCCCTTGCCTTGGCTCTCTATCGGCTCCCCCTGCTCCCTCACTTCTCATTTATTTCTGACAGGCATCCTGTAACAAATTCCTAATTTGACGAGCTAGATATATCCCGCAGGCAAAAGAGCAAAACAGAGATGTGCTGCTACAGTTTAGTTACTGGCTCTGTATTCCCCAGCCCCTTGACCGGGGGAGAGGAATAAAAATATCTACCCCCTCTGAGAAGCCTCCCAGGAACCTGTACTGAGAACATCCAAACAGGCCTGGAAAGGGGGAGCGCGCAGATTTGGAGAGTTCATTTGCACACTCAGGGCACTGGTGTGTGGAATTTCACCATGCAGGGATCCGAGCTGGCATAATTAGGGCAATGCTGCAAGGAAGATCACCGCGCCCAAGGGCTGGTTGGCACAGTCACGTTCCTGTTCGAATGTCCAGCTGCCTCTCAAGCAAGTGGTGACTCTGTGCCATCAGCTTTCCCAGCTGAAACAGGGTCGGCCAGGGCTAGTGTGGGGAGATGCCAGGCCCAGATGGCGTGGGTGACTCAGTAAGAGATGCTCACAGTTCTGAGCCCAGACAGAACCAATACCCCAGCATGCTCTCAGGCTACTGTGCTTAGAGGAGGAGATGCAAACCTTAGCTGCTCACTGTTTGGTTATGGAGCAGGTAGGGCCACAGAGAGGCACATGCTGGTTAAGCAGTGGAAATGCAGTCAGCACTGCTTCTGGGGGTAGCCCTGCCTGGGGGTAACATTGACTCTTGAAGGGCCTGACTTTCAGAGATGCAGGACTCCCTTAGCTGCCGTGGACAGCAGGGGGTGCTGCAGAAGTTCCAGCATGCTTGGCACTTGTGGTCAGACTTTTCAACCACAGTGTTGCTGGGCGCTGTTTAATAGTATCAGTATTCCACCCTAGAGGGAGTTGCATTCTACAGGTGGGAGGAAGGGATATCTAATCCTAATCCTGATAAATTTACCCCAGCCTAGGCTTCCCTTTCACCCTGGCAGCCCCCCATCTTTTGGCAGCCCACAGCCTCCCACTCACCTCCGACAGTGCGCTTTTACCCAGGCTAGGTCACCGGAACGCTCGGGGAATGGTACTCCTACTCCTCCGGACTCAGGCCTCTCTCGAGCAGAGGCCAGTGATAATTCCCCATCGTGGCAAATTACACAGCGCTTGTTGCCATGTGTTGGAAATGTCCAGCAAAGATTAGGCCAGAAGCATCCTAGCTAATATGATTACCCGAAACCCCCTTGCATCCCTGCCTGAAGGGGACAATGGCTGCATGGTATCCTAAGCAGAGTCAAGCAAGAAGGGGGAATGGGACTCACTCCAGCCAGGGAAATGGTAGATTTAGTCTAGGGACAGAGCTCCCGCAAACAGGATGTGTGTGTTTGTCTGAGTGATTTTCAGCAGGAGCATCTGTCACTCTCAAACCTTGTCTCGACATTAACCATTGCCCACTGAACCCCATCTGGCAGGGAGCCCCCTCCACCGTCGCAGGCTCCCGTCTCTCCCGCTCACCCGAGAAACTCACCCGCAAAGGCGGCGAGCCAAACAAGAGGACAAATTAAATCAAAACGCGCAGCTTTGGCACCCAGGGGGAAATGCGCATCAGCTTTGACTTATTGCATGGCGCACACTTACAAGAGAGAAGCTGCGGCTTTTGTCACTGCAAGGGGCCATGAAAAATGAATTAGGGCCGCTGCTGGGAGAGGGCATGTGGGAGAATCTTTCATTCTGGCGACGCTGTCCTCTCTCACCTTGCAGGCAGCCAAGACAAGAAAAAAAGGGTGAAGGCGGGGGGAAGGGGGGGAAGAATAGCAAAAGAGAAAAAGGAAAGAAAGGAAAAGAACTACCAGCTGGTAGAAGTCTAACCAAGGTCTGGCTTTATCCGCTGGCACCCCTGGAGTGCAGGTGATAGGAGAGAGGGAGGAGGGGTTTGCAGTCGCTCAGAGAGGCATTCCAGTCAATACAGCAGAGCACAACTGCAGTGCAATGCTGTTTTTCATCAGTAGTGCCTCTTGGAAGACCAAGCCACAGGGACGGGGGTCAGTCTGCAGGTCTGCATGGGAAGGAATCTTGCTTTTGGTTGCAGCTGGTGAGTTCACCCCCTTTGCATTTCACCGGCTGATGAATCGGGAGTATCTCAGTGGGAAAGTCACTCACAGATCACAGCGTTCTGCCTGGAGCTAGTGCAAAACGCACAACACTTTCCCATTTCTCTGGTTCTGACATGAAAGTAGCCCAGGTCAGCCTGAAATCTGGTCCAGGCAGAGGCTTCTGGGGCAGCTGGCCATGCTCTCCTTGTGGTTTCTTGAGCAGTAGGAAAAGATCCTGCCCTGCTTGTGCAAAGTGAAGAGGTTCCCTATGCCCCCACTCCTGCCAGGCGCCAGCAGGCAGAATCTAATTCTGGGCCCATGTTTGGAGCAGGACAGGTAGATTCAGCAGGTCTGCAGGCTGATAAGAAAGCTGGCTGACTCAGTGTTGTAATCGTATGTAGATGCCATTAAGAAAAGCAGACCCCTAGTGTGCACTTGCACAAGTTTTACTACCAAGCTACACTAAAGAGATTTGTGAGATAGAAACTTTGCAACCTGCTCCAACGACAGTGTGTATTGTCCAAACACCCCTTTCCTGAGGCCTGGCTTTATTAACATGGAAGATAACAGTAAGGTAACACAAAATTCAGCTCAGTTCTTCTCTTCCAGGTTCCTCCCTCAGGACTGCTCAGCCTAAACCTATATCCTCTTCCCCCAGAGAACCATTCCCATCTCCCTTATGACTGAGTGACATTACAAGTCACCTGCTTCAGTGAGTCAGCAGAACCTTCTTCACCCTTTCCCGGCAGGATCGACATCTGCTAACAGGGAGGGTTTTCTCAGGCCAACCTGTAATAGGCTTATCAAATGTGCTGGACTTGTTCCATTCTCCTCAGCTCTTTGTCTGCTTCTCCTCTAATACAGCAAACCCTGTGATTTTGTTACATATTTTGCAGCAGTATATTTACCATGTGTAGGTGTGGGGGAAAGGGCAGCTTGCGTGTTTTGCATGAATTTCCCATCCTGCAGATCATTTAGAAACATGGCTCCGAACTTCACTGGCAGCGCATAAGGGCTTTACACCGGTTCCCTTTGAAGTCCAAGTTGGACTTGCAATGACTGGCCACTAAGTGTGATAAATGTGACTGTTTGAGCCTGGACCGTGAAATATGAATCCAGACTTTCCGGAGGTTATTTTATTTTATCTTGAATGGGGTTTTGTTTTTGCTCGCTATAGAGTTAGGGTGCCGTGGGTGAACTGCACAACTGGACACAACTGTCCACCTAAGTTTGGGGTTCCTTGGATCAGAGGGGCCTAGTAGTCAGATTGTGTATTGGGGTTCATGACACACGGTACCTTTCTGTGTGTGGCCGGGTGTATATAAGCTGAGTTAACCCAGTGCATTCCTCATTCAATTCCTATTGCATAGCTGGTTGCAGTCCAGTCTCCAGAACAGCTGGCCTTGTTTACAGTAGCAATCCCCCTTGCCTGCTGCTCCTTGCCTCTGTGCCATTGGCATGATCCTGGACTGCTGTCACCTCTAAATCAGCTCTTTTCCCATCACTAGCTCAGATCCTTTACCGCTGCAGCATATTCCTCTCATTCCCTTCTGCATGTAGTTATGTTTGCTACATAGAGGGACGGGATCAAGAGTGTGGCTGTCCCAGCTTTTTCTCCAGAGGCTCCATCTCAGTCTCATGTATTCTGGATGCTATATGGATGCTGGCCTTTCCTGAGGCTTTCATTTCTCTTCCCTGGTCTCTGATACCAGCAGCTCTGATAATACCATCTGTATACACTGTTCCTCCTCTGCGCCATCCATGCTGGAAATAAAACGAACCATTCTTTATGCAGTGAGTTTGCTTGTACGTTAAAGAGGCTCACTCAAAGATGGAGGGTCCAAAGGGTTTTGGATATCTATTTACACCATCCATTTCTTTCCTGAGAGATGCAATCAGTTTAAAGTTCTTATTTTTCTAATAAACATGTGGTATCAAGTGAGCAACCCTCCCATAAGAAAGTGTTCTCCCGGGCAGCCCTACGATAACAAACTCTTTGTTTAAATGCAACCCTAACATAACTGCAAACTCCCAATAACAAAATGTATGCTCAGGAGTAACCCTGCAATACAAACTCTCTCTCCAACTCTGCAGGAACAAGATATATGCTCATCAGGCATCAGGAGGAACTGAATTCTGATCCAGAGCTTACTGCTAATCCATTCTGCGCCTCAGTTTCCCCACAGTAGGGGATTGAGTTTACCGCCTTCACCGGGGTGTTTTGAGGATTAATTAGTTAATGTTTGTACAGCACTCCATACATATTAAATGTTCAAAATGTGAAACTGAGTGAGCTTCAACTAGGCGTGTGTTTTCTTTATGAGCATTTTGACCAGCTCTTCCATCACAACCCTGTTCAGCATGCTTGATGCATTCCCCCCCGAACCACAGAACACATGAGCTCCCAGCTAGGAGAGTTACCCCTGGAGCTCAGTTAGCAGAAGCTCATGTTGTTAGCACTGATAGTTGTGGGGTTTGATCTTCAGGGACAGCCCATGATGGGCAGCCATTATACTAACATATGTCAGCAATAGCTATGGGGCGAGAATGTACTGGGAGGAGTAGGGCTGGTTGTGAAATGGGTTTCCCTACTCTCAGTTTTTTTTCCTGTTCTACATCAGGATGAATCTGTGATTTCTCGATGTGTCTTGTGAAAAATGAAAGCAAAACAGAGACAACCCACTAGCCCCAGAACAACCTGGCAAGTGGGGTGTGCAGTTGGGCTATAGCAGGCACAGTTTCAAGCCCCTAGGTCTATTATTTGCCTATGCCCCAAGTGAGGTCCCTAATTACCCACTGATTGGCTGTTCCAGGCCGGGGCTCTCCAAGTCTCTCTGGTTGGAGCTGTTCCACTGAAGAGTCACTGGAACAGGGGCATGACCCTCGCTCTCCCACAGCCTAGATGAGCACGCTAGGTGTCAGCCTGCTGGCTGTTTTTGTTTGGCGATGACTGTGTGTATCTCTCACTCTGACCAAACAGTCCATCCTCAACCTTGGGAACCAACCTTGCCAACAAACAAACAAAAGTTTCATCAAAAAATTTGAACTGGGAGAGACCCCAGGGCTGGTTCAGCAATTGCCCTTGGGCATGGCGAAGTGCACCCGTGGTGTAGGTGAGAGAAAAAGATTATCCATCGCTGTGGCTTCTGTGTCTGGGGGCTTTTCAGGTGGGTGTTGCTCTAACTAGCCCAGGGGTGCTGTTAAGGATAGAGCTGAGTTCAGCATCAGACAAAAAAACCCAAGCTTCGGGTCACTGATCTGTTGATTGCATAACTTTGTGGGTATTTTGGGGGCTTTCAGAGCATAATGCTAACACGGACTAGTGGAGGGGTGGAAGCAGATGGGCAAAGGGGGCAGAAGAAGGCAGACTAGCATTGCACAGGTTAAATGCACCACCAGGTGGTGCCTTTAGTAACTGTGGATCCCCAGCTTTTAGCTGGAGGCATCTCTAACATGCCTTTTAAGATTGAAGATGTGAGAGTCAAGGGCGGAGGATGCACAATAGCAGATAGAATGCTTGTACCTCATTGTGTGGAGAAGAGATGGCTGCAGGCTCGCGGAGAATCAGAGCTGCCACTCTGGCGGTTTTAATAGAACTGATGGCGGATAGATTTCAATAAAAGAAATGAGTATAAATGTTGTTAGCGGAGAAGGGAGGAAAAGAGAAAAGATCTTGTTTGACGAGTCACAGCGGGAAACTTTCAAGGACTTTTAAGTTAAAAACTCCTCACAATGGATTTATAATGGGTGTCTTCACTTAGCTGCATTTCAGAGAGCTGCTGAGGACAATAAGCCAGTCTGACCCGCCGGGGCCAGGTTCCAGTGGCTTTGGCGCTCAAAGGATCCCACCCACGCAGCACCACGTCGAGGAGGGGCCAGCCCATGCAGCCCCATGATGGCAAAATAAATAGAAAAGAATGACTGGATGTGTCAGAGTGCTCCCTGGTGTCTGTCTAATGCATTCAGTGATTGTACTATGAGGAAGTGTGGCCTAGTGGATATGGCACCACACTGTGACTCCACAATCCCAAGTGTGCTTCTGAATTCTTGGGTGAGTGTGGTCCCCCCATGCCTCAGTTTCCCCATCTGTAAAATGGAGATAATGATACTCACCTTCTTATTTTGCATATATTAAGCATCAGAAACTCTGCCCTCAATTGCAAGGTTGCATCTCCTGTTGAAAGGAGCAGAAATGAGACTTGGGTACTTGAGAGCAGAACGGGGCCCCAGGCGAAGCAGCAGCAAATATCATTAGGCAGGTAACGATCTATTGCAAAGACGCAAAAAGAAGAAAACTAGCAGATTGGTTCTGCAGTGAGAGGAATGAACTTCTGAACTCCCTCATGGAATAATGTGGGGTGTGGGGATCACCCAGTGCACACTGCATCCAGAACAATGGAGCTCCCGTAATACACCGTGTGCAGTGAGATAGCCACGTGACGCGTCATGATACCTTAAATGCAACTCTGTATAGAGGAGTTAGTGTGTCACAAGACTTGATAATTGGCAAAATAAATCTCACATGGCAACTTATTATTTATATTGTGGTAGAACCTAGCAGCTGCACTGTGCTAGGTGCCGTACAAACAGAACAAAAAGACAGCTCCTGCCCCCAAGAGCCTACAGTCTGTGATGGGGAGCTCCTTAAATGAAGGCTCTGAGACTAGATAGTCAGTGCATATCTCTGAGCCTCAGTGACCATGCCAGTCTTTCGGGAATGTCCACCCATGATTTGCAAAGCCCTGTCCCAGCGTGCTCTGGGCTCATATATGACTGGGATGAAATCTTTGGGGGCTGGTGTCGTTCCAAAATCCTGCTCAGGACTGTGGATGGGGCTTCACTGGCCCATTTCAAAAGTCGCTCCGAATATTTTGCTTGCCAATACTTCCAAAGCAAAAGACAGTGGTTCAGATGCCCCTGAAGCTGGCCCTGTCTTGAGCCTGGAGAGGGAGGAGCAGTCAGTCTGATCAAGGATAGAAAGAAACTGCTACTCTAAACTCCCCCAATACCTTGCAGAAAGACAGGCATCCATCGCTTCCTTTACATCTGCCGTGGACACAACTGAGGCGCTCATCATACAGCAGCTCTCCCCAGCTACCTTTGTCTCATCCGGCCCAACGAAGAGAAAGCAACATCCGCCAGGCCAAGAAGCAAAATTGGACCTGAAGGTTCTGACAAATCCAGTTTAATTGTACAAGCAGCGGCATGTTTTGAGTGTGTGAGAAGGAGAGAAAGGCAGGGAAGCATTATTGTTCCCAGGCAGTCAAGCGAGGAACCATGATTGGCAGACACAGCACAAAAGCATTTGGGATAAGCAGTGAATATCAAACGCCCCGTGTTTCTGAAAATTAATCTTAAAATCCTTCCCCCTATCCCTACCCTGCTCCTAAGTGTCTCTCCAGAGGATGAGAATGAGAGGAGAATTTGGAAATATTATTGTTAAGCTAGTCACTGGACTTAAGTTATAATACTGGCAACTTTAAATCTGGCCTGCTACCATGGAGACACATTGTATTTCACTGAGTTACTGCCAGATGCTGTGTGATATCTGGTGATAACTGACTGAGTGGTAAATCTGTCAGACTCAGGAGTCACTGCAGGTGTGAAATGTTTCTCAGTTGATATTAGAAATGGGTGAAAGGCAGGACCTCAGATCTGAAGGTCCAGGACATTTGTAATTCTCCGAAAGACGATGTACTCACTACATTCACTGAAACTGGGCTGAATTTCAGTGGGGCCTTAACATTCCCAAAATGTCTAAGCCTCGCTTATCTCTTCTGTTCTGCAGTAAAAGCTGGACATTTCTCCCAGCTCTGATTACATAGTTCACACAGTGCTAGCATATTATATTGTTGTGACTGTTGTGAACGATTTTGGACTTTCACTATTGTTTGCACTGAGAGATCAAGACATACAACTGGTATTACACATGTCAGCGGGCAGGAGAGCTATTAATTGCAAAGTTCAGGTGCCTAATCAGACACTCAGATACCACAGCAATGAGGATTGTACTGAAAACCTAGGTATGTTGGCAATATTGGCAGACAGTGAGAATTCTGTGTTTACGAGCCTTCTAGTAAAATCCATGAAGACATGTAAGAAATGTTATTTAACATGAAAAATGACGTATTTGAAAAGTAAACTGTCAAAAAAAATTGGTCAAAACAGATTTTTTTCCTCCATCTAATGCAAATAGAATATTTTTTTAAATAAATAAATTAGGTTCTGGTTTGTTTGTTTTTTTTTATTTCCATTACTATATTTATTGTTTTTTATTATTTTCCTTTAATTATTCTCCAGCAGTTTAATCACCCTTTAATAGTCCTACTTCAGATTTTGGAAGCTCAGATATAACAGTCCTGGGCTAATGCAGGAGAACAAGAAGTGAAACAGTGAAACAAGATATAACAGTCCTGGGCTAATGCAGGAGAACAAGAAGTGATGTTAAACAAAAGTGAAACTGACCTGTTTAGTTTCATTATCCAAACTGAGTGAAAAGAAAACATTAAGAAAATTTTTAAAAATAGGGAAAAGTAACTGATTTTTAACATGCTTCTATTTTTAACAATCCTAAAAGCTCCTAAGTGTTTCACAAGCAGAGCTGGATAGAATTTTTTCACTGAAAAACAAGTTTCAATTAATTGAAAATAAAACTGTTCACAGAACAGGTTTGGACTCAACAAATTTCCCAGCCTAAAAAAATGTTGAGAAAAAAATGTTTGGAAATTGTCAGAATGTTTCATTTTGAAACAAAAAATTCCATTTTTTCAATTCAAATGACTTTCTATTTGGAAGTCTAAGCTCATTAGAGGTGGTGGTGGGTTTTTTTTTGAAAAATTAAAATAGAAATAGTTCAAAATGATCCAAATGAAATGTTTGGATTTACCCAAGGCAAATAAGAATGTTTTTTTTTTTATGTTTTTTTTTATTTATTTTGGTTCGCAAATATAGTTGAGATTTTGACTTTTTATCCAGATTTGAGGTAGGAAAATAATTTTGAACCTTGAAAATATCCGTGAGATGGGAAAACCGATTTCGGCCTCACCTATAAGCACAAATAAAGAATGAGGTCCTGCTTTGCTATGTCCCTACTCCCTATGTAAACATGTCTGTCAGTGCAGAAGGAGTTCAGAATGCTACTGAATCAGGATATTAGGGATACAAGGGCTCTCTAATACCGTAGGACCAAGAGAGCTACAACTACATTGCAAACTAAATCAGGATTGCATTTTGCACTTGTGTAAATGACCTCTGTGCTGAACAGGAGTGAATCAGGTACTGTGTGTTTAAGATTAATTATTAGTATCATTGTTTATTTTATTTACTATACACATTTATAATGGAGCCATCACAAAAGTGTCTGAGTGCCATTTCAGATATATGACTCTTAGCTTTAGAGTGTCACCTTAAGCCACAAATGCCTGAAACCTTAATTTTTATTGCCAGAAGTAACCATAAATTGATAGTTCAGAAATGCTATAGGGATTGTAATTAACTAGTTACTATTTCACCTCCAAAAGAAGCAATGTTTCATGGACCTCACTTTTACTTATCTAGAATCAGTTGCTGTCAACATCTGCTGAAGTCAGTATAAAGATTTATAGACCTTAGAGGTAAATATTGACCAATGGGTAGGCTGGCTTAATGTTCACCTTGAAGGACAATAAATTGTGCTATTGATTGAAGCTAGATGTCAATATCTCTATTGTGGCAAACATTTTAATAAAATTATCTCCATAAAATATTCTCATTTTCCAGCTCACCTGCTTTCTGAGCTGGATAAAATAATGGGATAGCTTTGCCGAGGAGTGACAGCAGTGCAGCAATGAAGCAGGAGGCCTTTGTGACTCAGGTGTGGCACTGGGAGTCAGGGCTCCTGGGTTCCATGCCCAATGCTACTGCTGCTGCCATGTGACCTGCAGCTGCATCTGGATTCCATTAGCTTTAGAACTCAGTGTGTCATTTTCGCTCTCTGTTCCTCAGTTTCCCCCTTTGGAAATTGGGAGCAATGTGACTGAGCTGCTGGATGGGTAAAATTGACCAAATAAATTAATTGATGCTTGTAGAACACTTGAGATCTTTGGATAAAAAGGGCTGTACTATTATTTATTAATATTGCAGTAGAACTGTGGGTCCCCAGCTGAGAACAGGGTCCTTTCATGCTAACGCTGCACATGGGCAGGCTAGGAGTCAGTCTAAACAGACAAAGTAGACCAAAGGCAGAAAGGGGTGAAATGACTTACCCAAGGTCACACAGCTGGTTGGTGGATTTTTCTTCTCTTTTGGAAAGGGACGAGGAACCCCCATGGTGCTGACCATTGCGTTCTATATGTGTCTCTGTGGTGTCCTAGGCAGGCCCAGTGCATTAGAGGAGGAGATTACAGTTCAGTGCATACTCATAACACCATGCGTAGAGACAGCATCTAGGTGAGGAGCGGGAATACTGGGCTAATACAAGACGGGTAGAGCAGGAAAGCACTTCGGGGAGCTTTTTATATTCCTGTTTTTGTCTTGTGCACAGGAAGTTGGCCTGGTGACCAGATGAAATGCTGTGGACTCTAGTGTCTGCAGCGGGAAAAGAAGCGACTCCTGTACTTAACAGGGCCTTGGGAGCCACGCGGACGAAAGGCGCCATAAGAACATTGCGCTTGCTGTGACAAGCATGGCAGGAATGCGCAGCCGGGTTAGAGTCTTTTGAGAGCTGTAGATGTAGAGGAAGGATCGGCTTGTCATTAAAATGCTGCATTCAGGGTCTTGATTCAATTCATGATTCTGCCACAGACTCACTGTGTGACCTTGGCCAAGGCACGTAATCTCCCTGCGGCTCAGTTTCCTGTCGATTTAAAAGAAAAGAGGTAATAGTTCCTTCCCTCCACACTTTGTCTGGTCTATTCAGAGTGTAAGCTATCTGGGGTAGGGACAGTCTCTTCTTCTGTTTATATACTACACCTACTGCAACAGGACCCTCACCTCGACGGTGGCTTCCAGCCACTAGTATAATGCACACAGATCATAACAGAAGTCCAGATTCCCACGTACATTCTCCCAGGGGTGCAGTGCTCTCTCTGTTAGGGCCAGGGGATGAGGTGGAGCAGTCTGGAGTCGGAGGAAGTTTTTGTGTCGGCTTTCAAAGATACAGACGCTCAAGGCGGGTTGCACTGGGACATCCTTCTTTTCGATGCAGAGAAGCTTCCTTAATGGGCATCGCACAATGTGCAGTCAGGGGAACTTGGAAGGCAAATCCCAGAGACCCAAATAGGACATTAAGCCAAGCAAGGATGGCACAGCATTAGTCTGGGGACACGGGTTCACATTCTTGTCAGTTATTATCATGTTGCAGCCTAGATGAAAAGGATGGGTTGAGGGCAACTGAGTGGGGGGGGGGGGGGGGTAGGAAGAAAAGTGCTTTCTCCTGCTCAGTGGCCTGATTTCTGCAGCCCCCAATCCAAAAGCAGGTGCCCCCTTCCTTCCTCTATCTTCACTCATTCTCTCGGTCCTAGACCCCAATTCCTTCCTCCCCCTCCCCACTCCCCATTCCAGGTTGCCAGTACAGGCTGTCCTGTCTCCTCTCTCCCCAGTCTCTGACAGATGAGCCGGAGTCCTTACAATGCAAGGCACCATCCGCCAGCTTGTAGATGGCAATCTCTCTAATGTACCCACTGCGGCTTATCTCTGCCATGCCATGGGAGAGACAGCGCTGTTATTTATACCTTTCTGTTTTGGGCTCATCTCTGCCGTTCCTCTCGTCTGTCTCCAGAGAGGACACAGGGACCGGCGTGACACAGGGGGACTATTCACAAGCTCTGCTAGGTTTCAGGAGCAGTGTTAATGGCACAGGCCTTGCATGACTTGGCATCTAGCTCATCCCTTTTCCAGACCCTGGGTTGTTCCCTTCCCCCAGCTCTTTTGTTATTTCCTGTCCCCATTTCCCTTCTGCACCCCTTTTTTGGCTTCTGATCCTCAGATCTGATGGAGCTACATCCAGTGCCGGATCCAGAGGAAGAGGGAAAGATGGCTTATAGTGGTTCCACCCTCAGTGTGAAATAGAGTAGCTTCAAGATAGCTTTAAACTATGCTGCCTGCAGGGGTTCCCAGCACCAGAATCACCTTGGCCCAGCATGCTCTGGCCACACCCCCTTTTCCCTGGGGGAGGAGACAGGACTGGGGTGAGATGTGACTTATTATTTCTGGGCTGCTGCTTTGTTTTAAGGGTGAATCTTAACATTGGCGCAAGGGGCCAGACCATCCGCCCTGTCATTTAACAGGTGCCGCGTGAGCGGCAGCAGGGCCTGGAAGTGCCCCCTGTGGATGAACCTTAGCCCTACCCTAGCAGGGCCATTCAACTCCTATGCTCTGCTAACTACTTGACCTCCCTCCTCCTTGTAACAGGAGGCAGGGTGAGTATATAAGGCTACACAGTAGGATGCAAGAGGAAAAGTGACCTTTTGGTTAAGACATTGGTCAAAGACACTGCAGAACATGGTTCCGTGCCCAGTTCTGCCACTCACTCACTATGCCACCTTTGGTGGCTCACTTAATCTCTGCCTCAGCTCCCCTGTTTGTAAAATGATGATAATGCTTCACTTCCTCATAGCGGGATAAATTCATTAGGTCTTAGAAACTAGGGTGATGAGCGCCATAAAGAAGCAATAAATATGTGTGGGGGGTGAATGTAGTTGGTAGTTATCTAGCACTTTTCATCGCTAGACCTCAGAGACATTTACAAGGGAGGTCAGTGTCATTAGACTTATTTTACAGATGGGAAAACTGAGGCACTGCAGTGATAGAGTGACTTGGTAGCAGAGCCAGGAACAAAATCGAGATCCCCTGATGGCTACTTTCATGGCCGATGCACAGGACCACACTTCCCCGGAGGGAAACGTGGCTGCATAATGGGGAATGTGGGGGTGGGCACAGAAGTAACTCTCTGTGTGTGAATGGGGAAGGAGGGCTGGAATGCACTTTTCTATATGCACAGGGCTCTGAAGGCAGGAACAAGCTTTCTGCTGATTTACGTAGGTTCCTTGCTAATTGCTCTGTTGCAACCACTTGTGTTCTGCTTGGCTTCTCTGCCTGACAGCGTAAGTTATCATCCCCTCTCTCAGAAGCAGTGCCTCGCTTGCCAGCTGCTGACTGTGCACTGTTGGCTTACAACACCTTCCCCCCTTCCAGAATGCACTGGGACAGACGCTGTTTCCTGCGGAGTCCCTCGTGCAGGTCATTAGAGCTTGGAATGAAAGGACAGAATGGAAGACATGGATGCTTAGGTGACTCAGATACATACCCCAGGCACTGTGTAGTTATTTCCCAGGCTGGCTGGGGCAGTAGGTTATTGCTCCAGCTTTCCCTCTCCAGTCTTTAGGGTTAAGCGAAGTCCTGGGTCACTGATGCAATGTGTTTGGTGGAGTCTCCTCCTAGCCCCTAGTGAATAATTGTGCACACACGGCAAGAAAACACCAGGAGCCTGGCACTGTTCAGGATAGCGGTAGAAGCAGGGGTGGTGCTGCTAGCTAGAGGGGAAGTGCCTAGGCAGAGCTGTGGGGAGGAGCCAGGAACGCTGCTGCAGGTACTAGTTGTATTGTTAGTGTTGTTGATCAGTTGTGCCCATCAGGACGGTGGCACGGCAGAACAAAGAGGAGCCCAGTGCTGGCACAGCTGGGAGCACTACAGGGCCACTTTCAGGTGCGTTAACTCAGCTGCGTGAGACACCTAGGACTGGAATAGCAGGGGATGCTTCAAGGGGGAAGTGGGTTCATTGGCAGAGCTGAGCAGGGAGGCTGGCTAAGCGTGCACCCCACACCGTTCCTGGAACAAACAAGTGCTTCTTGCCTGTGGCTTTGAGGTGCTCCAGAACATTCAGCCTGTCATTTTCTTTCAAAGGAATGAGTTAAAAATCTAATGGTTCCCTGCATGCTGCTTCTGGGAAACGTGGAATTTAAAGGGGCTAGGGTCGCCTCCCTTTGCAGTGTGAAAACGATGAGCCCAAGGAAGGGAATCAACAGCGGCCTCACATCTGGGAGCCTGCTGTCCCAGTGGCAATCCAGAGGTGATAATGTGCCCTGAGACATGTCTGAATCTTTCAGAGGAGACAGACAAACAGACACACATGCATGTGTGAATTTTACACTCTTCCTGGCCTGCTACAGATCACTGTCTCAAACCCAATAATGACTGAAAGTTACTCAGATACTGTCGAGATGAGGGTCACATATGGGAGCTAGATAGCTGGGAGTGTATGGGGATGGATGAATGGATGGGTAGGCAGATAGGTGAGGAGGGGAATGGATAAATAATACTTCTGAAGAGGCCTTTACTCAATTAATGAAATGTCGTCCCCTGACACTATTGCCCCTGCTCCATGAGAGACGATGGAAGATATCTGACCAAACTTCAGAGCTTGTCTTGAGCTGTTCTAGCATGCCACAGGCCAGAAGAGGGCAGGAAACAGCTCACTATCCTAGTTAAAGCAAGAATCTTGTGTGCACTTAGCTGATGGATGGGGAATACATATTTCTTAACAGCTCAATTTTCTGGCCTGCGTTATATCTTTATTATTATTATTAATAATAATAATAATAATAGGTGCCAGATGTGCCAGTTTGGTGGCTCCCAAGGAGATCAGAGAGCTTAATATTAATTCCTGTAATATTTCAGCTCCTAACTGTGCTCAAGCAGAGACATCTTTTAAAAGTTAACAAAGTTGATTCAACAAGGAAGAATGGAAGGAGGGGGATAACGAGGCAAGGGAGCTCACAAAACTTCCACCAGGAACTGGCTCTTTCAGATTAACAGTCTGCCCTCCCTCCGATGGTACTGGGGAGTGAACTTTGGGAGAGGCACCGAAGCTACAATGTGGGTGTGCCGAGAACTTCACCTGCATATGCTGCCCTGCCAATCAGCCTCACCCTGATCACCCTTTGTGTATGAAATGAGAGGAGGTGTCCGTTGTGTGGCTGGGTTTTGTGACAGACCTGTGCCCACTACGAACCGAGTTGAGGTACAATAACTCATGTCACACAGCCATCAGATGGGGAGCAGAGCGTTGAAACAGCCCCGTATCTTTCCTGTGAGCCTGTCCCTCAAGCCCCTTCTCTCTAGAAACGTTCTCAGAGGTGGTGCTCTAGTTCCAAGCACAACAGCCCTGCTTCGCTGCTGCATCACTCCAGGTTGTCGCTGCAATCCAGGAAGCCGCACTGGCATAGCAGTGGAGTAATGCCACAGCGAAGCAGGCCCGAAGAGTGAAATGTACCCCTCTGCAGCAGGGCCAGCGTGAGACCTGCAACTTAAGCCTCACTTATGCTGCCAAAACAAGGCTGGAGCGGGATGTAAGCAGTGCTGTGCTGGTTCTCTATACAGGGCTGATCCTCACCCGAAGACATACCAGTGCCACCTCTCACGCCAGCCTGCGCCACTCTCCATGTAAATAATCATTCTTTCCATCTCTAATGGCCCAGTGAGACCCCAGCAGCCACAGTTTACATCAGCATTCTGTTGCTTCTCACTGACTGTGCTTACAGATTGTGTTTGCTTAACCCCAGCGCCGCTCCCCGGGTCCGGTCTATTTGTTTCTCCATTCCTGGCAGTCACTAATGAATGAGATTTGTCCAGATATCAACAAGACTTCCCGTTATAAATAGGCAAAAATGCAGAGGCCACAGAGCAGAGCGCGTTAGCAATTAGTCTCAATCTGCACTTTTCACTTTAGACAGATGCAGTGGATGGTGCTACCCAGCAGGGGATGCTACAGCAAAGGATCTGTTAAACCCCATTTTATTAAAGGGGAGGGGGATGGAACATGGGAAATGAATTTTCAGCTCGGAAATAGAATGCTGATTTATTTTGTACCGCACTGGTTTTAAGTGGTCTCCGCTAGTTTCAGGTTTTACAGACTTTGTGGCTTGTGACTTTATTTACTGCTTCTCTGTCCATCAAAACTTGTTCTCCTTTTAAAAACCCAATGACAACCTACTGCCCGGAAAGGCCTCCTGTGCTCTTGTGCCTTAAGGTGTTAAAAAAAGGAAACTGATGAATTATTATGGTTTAGGAGCTGGCTGGACTTTTCCATATATAGTTTTTTAAAAAATCTATTTAATGCCTGGTTGCACTGCCAGCACTGAATCACCCATAGTAATGTGCGGGAAGGGGAACTTAAAGTCAACGCTTATGTTTTGTATATTTAAAAAGATAAATAAGAGAGTGGGGACTTAATGGCCCGGATACCCCCAGCTGTGCACCTTGTGTTGTCCTTTACACACAGTAACTGTGTAATGGAGCTAACTCAGAAAGGCACTGTTTTGAACTCACTCGGCGCAGGAACCGCTGACTGACAGAGGGGCAGGCTGGCGGGAATGGGTCCCAATGTGCACAGAAATGATCACAGGCTTTTTTTTCTCATTTATCAAAAACAATGGGGGGGGGTTGGATAGAATTGTTTCTCTGCTGTTTTGGGGACCCCAGCACAACAGCATGGCACCAGTCCATGAGAAACTGACCGTAAACAATAAGAGAAACTGACCCTTTCAGGTTACTTGGTTTAAGCTGAATAAAGACCAAAGAGTCAAGAAAAGAACATAGGTGTTGGAAAGCAAATTAGATTTCTCAAATGTCTTAGTAATTCCCAGTGTTGTTAGTATTATGGGTAATAAATAGGTGGCTGAGAGGCAGTGTGATCTAATGGATAGATGGCTGGACTGGGACTCAGGAAACTTGGGATCTCTTCCTGGCTGTGTGACCTTGTCTATGCCTCCAATCCCCCTCCTACCCTTTCTTTCTCTTGTCTCTTTGGATTGTAAGCTTTTTGGGGCATGGATCTCTATCAGTATGTGTATGTACAGCACCTAACACAATGGAATCTTGATCTCAGTTAAGCCTCTAGAAGCTACAGTGATACTAATTAATAGTAGCTAGATACTTGAAGCCGGATCCTTCAGTCTCTGAAAGGGCAAAAGCAAGTGCTGAAATACGGTGCAAGAACTGTATTTCAGTACCTTGCTGTATTTCTGGCCTACCTTTGCAGGCTCTAGACATCCAAATTGTTTGGATAAGGATCAGATCTTGTGTGTACCCATCCAAAGTGACTTGGATTCCCATGGCCTTTGTGGTTCACCCTCTGTAGGTTTATCATCACGCACTTATCTCCGAGATCTGCACTATCAGAGCACAAAAGGAAGGACTTGGGAGCCTTTATCTCTGATCTTTCCCTAGCTTTTGTGGGTTGAAGACTGACTCTGACCATTAATTTTTGACAAAGTCTGTTGCATGCTAAGGAAACACACTGGAGCTCACTTATAATAGGCTCAAACCACACGCTAGCACTGTGGTTCCCTGCACTCCAATGGCTAATTCTTTCGGCATGAGATCCAATAAGGCACATACTCACTAAGATACTTCCACGCACTGAGAGAAAGGTCTTTTGTTAATTAGGAAGTGGTTCATTATCTTTGCTTTGCAGAAACAGGAGTGAAGTTTGCACACGGGAGTATCTGAAGGCCACTGGCTGTGTCCTTACTTTATCAGCAGGCAGCGCTGTGTTACTGAGAAGCCAATTCTAGGTCAGCCATAAAAGGGAGGACCTTTTTGCAGCCCACATTACTGCACAACCCAGGGAACATAAAAGTGCAATTTTTGTGTCTCCAAAAGATATTGATTTTGGGGTAGCGCCTTCACATCTCGCCCTTCAGTCGTGCTAGGTACTGATGAGCTCAGCAGTTTTAGCTGTAAACCAGTCCAGTGGGATTCCAGCTTTGGACCTCAGAAGCATATGAATGTTAA
Organism: Dermatemys mawii; assembly: GCA_007922305.1. Taxonomy (NCBI): domain Eukaryota; kingdom Metazoa; phylum Chordata; order Testudines; family Dermatemydidae; genus Dermatemys; species Dermatemys mawii. Next base: position 4,624,824 of record ML677397.1, on the reverse strand, counting down.
CAATTCATCACAGTGCTGATGAGCCTGAGATGACGTAAAGATGGAGCAGTTCACCCCCGCCCCCCTTTCTAAGTTCTGGAGTGTGGCCTGAGCTGCAGACAGTGCACTTTAGAGTTGGTTTGTGACTGGTGTGTGCATCCTGGTTAGAGTAAACATATGCGGGGGGAGTTGGGGGAGGAAGGCAGAAACATATGATGTGGATGGGAATCACACGAGTGACCATGCATCAGTTGCACTGCCTCCAAACCCATGTCACAGAGACACATGACTGCAAATTGGCTTTTTAAATATTATGGACAGAGGCAGCACATATGGGTGTGACCCTGTCAGTGTCTACATGTGTTCATTCTGTGTATATGTGTGTGGGAGTGTACACGTGCACATAAAAGAGGCAAATCCTGCACCGTCCACCGGGGAAGAGGATGAGGGCCATCTGGCTGTGGAATTGGGATGTTTCTGCTGTACAAGAGGGGAAACGTTATAGGGATGGGGTTCTTGTAGAGGACAGAGCTCAGCTCCATGAGTCTTCATAAGGGGGGGCCTTTGGGTACGGGGTGAGGCTGGATGATGCAGATCCTAGGGTCACTCGCCATGGAGCGGCTACGCTTAGTTGCCAAGAAGGAGGAGTCCTCTCCAGTTAGACTCACAGTTCCCAGTCCCCAGGAGAATCACTGGAGAGATTGCCATGGGCCATGGTTAGCCATACAGTGAGTGTTCCGCAAAATGCACACACCCATGAAAACACATGAGCACATCTGCAAACCTGTGCTACTGTGCAGTGTGTGTATACTTGTGTACGTGTTCGCATAATCCTCTGAGCAGTGAACACATGCATATCGTAGAACGTGTGTGTGCCCGCAGGTGCATCAGTATGCAGGGGTGTGGGTATATTTTGGTGCCTTGTACTATAATGATTGGCCTTGATAAATACACAGACAGATAGATACCCTGTTGAGCCATGTTGTCAATCTACATGAGCATATTCACTGTTCAGATGCTGCAGTGATAGATCCTCATACAGTTGCCTACAGGAGGTGGACAGCTCTGTGGAGGAGCATGCAGTGTGCGTATTTTCCATATTCACACAACTCACCCTGCGGGAGATGTGGCCAGCCACCCACCTCGAGCCATAACTTTTCTGGACGGCAAATCCCCGCACACTCCATCATTAAGGTGCGTCTCTGAGCTGCATCGCCCTGGGCGAGACTAGAGGCAGGAGAACGGCAGGATTCGGTGTCCTCTCATCTCCCCAGATCCAGCGGCCAAATACGCCGTCTCCCTGGGGGACCTGTGAGCACTCCCCTCACTGGTGGCGCTCAATCCCAGAAACAGCTGTCCGGAGCTAATTTATTTCCTAATGCTGCGGCAATGTTAATTTATAAATTACACTGGTAATTCGAGCTATTATTAATTTCAGATGGTGTAGGGCAGGCCTAATTAAAATATGACACCAATTGCCACACATATGTACCAAGGACTACCGTTTAAAATTAATAGGAATATTAAGTGTGACACTGGTCTCAGAGATGCTTTGCACAGTAATTATAGCAGCCTGGCTGCAGGAGATCTGATAAAGGCGATAGAGAGATTTCAAAGAAATAAATACAAAAATCCCCCTCTCGCCCTGTTCAGGGGCTATGAAAAAAAGCAGCTGCTGCTTTTTGTCTTCTTCTTTCAAGGTCAAACGCACTTTTTCATTTGAAACAGGGCACAGGAATGGCACCATGGGAAGCATAGATTTAATAACCTGAATACTTTTTTTAATACGAGCTACTTATATAGGGGCACAGCCAGTACCAAGAGCCAGCTGGACCATCTGTGCTGCCGTCCCAGCTTGCTGGCTAAGGTGCTTTGGGAGAGGTTTGGTACCTCCAAGGACCAGTGTAGGAAATGGTGGTTGTGATTCAGTAGGTGATACTCTTCAGTCGGCTCTGAGCCAATACAGCAGCCTGGTGCCTTGGTGGAAGAGGCTGTGGTTGGTGGTTATCACATGACCAGTGCCGTGCCGTTCCATCAAGGAGCAGAGTTAACTACTTATTCCTGGCTCATGAAGGCTAGAGATGCTGTTTTTGACAGCTGTCAGTGCCCCGGTGTGAGGCGTGTATTATTTTGCGGGAACATCAGCTCTCTGTCCTCAGAAGATGATATTCCATTTCCAGTCCATAATCTGAAAATATGGTTCTGCTCCTCCCGGTGCTTAGCTTTCGTCTGTTGGCCACCCGGCTAGTTTGCTCTATAGTGCTGGGTGCCCTTTTCCGTAGCCTCTTTGATTTCCATGTTTCACTGTTGAAACCGGGAGCCAGTGCAGCATGCTAATGGAGTCGGTGCCCTGATCTCCTTCCGCCAACTTGCTGATGCTGGGGACATATGCCTGGTGCAGGGTGTCAGCCAACACCGATAGCCACCCTGGACAACATCTGTTCTCCTCCTAGTAGTGCTGGAGATGCATCAACATCCACTGCAGTCTCTTTGGAGCACTAGGAAGCAGCTTTGCCATGATTGCCTACTGGGGCTTCTGATCAGATTGCATTATTACTGGTCGGCCAAACATGTGCTGTGATGGAATCGCTCCACCCCCAATATCTCAGCCAGAAGCTCTTTTTTTATTTGGGCGACCCGCTGTTCAGCCTCTGACAGGGCTGTGACGGGGTGTATCAGCCCCGCACTGGTACAGCAGGGGTTAGCCCATTTCTCTTAGCTGAGGAAGCCACACACTCCTGGCTCTGCTGGCATCCTCCAGCTGGAAGCAGGATATAAAAGCCAGCAGAACAGCTCAGTCTGGGCTGACCGCCGGTGGGGAAGGAGGTGTGTCTTCATGTCCTGAAGGAGGACCGCCTGCACCCCAAGACAGGGCAGCCAGTCAGTAGGAGACAGACCCCAACACACTGGCACAGGACGTCATGGAGAGGGGAGAGACTGGAGAATCCCAGAGAGGGAGGACTCCAGAGACTTGGGCAGGAAGTGACCCAGGGAGGTTTTGCAGGGAAGCAGTGACAGAACTGGACCAAGGCTCAGCATGTTTTGGTTGGACCCCCGCCACCAAGCTATAAGACCCGGGGTCAGAACCCGGTGGAAAGAGCGGGCCTGGGTTCCCCTATACTGGCCACTAGCCACCCTGGGGTGGTGACCCTGCTTGCCAGTAGTATTCACTCTGGCCATTGGGCCATGCTGCCTTGACAGCAAGGGCTGTGGTGTTGATTTTGGCTGATAGACTGCACTGCCCTGCTAACAAGGGCCACATCAAGGACTGAGGCCCCCTTTAAACTCAATCACGGGGCTCAGAGACACCTCTCCCCTGCCCCCACGGGGTGATGGGTGTATCAGCCCTGTGACGGGGGCTCTGCTGGCATAAGCGACTAGCGACTCCTACAAAAGAGATATAACCCCACCCTTTCTCCGATGCGTCACCCTGGAGTCTCAGTGGCACTCCTGGCTAGTAGTACTTCAGGACAGAGGCATCTGTTATCATTTGTTTCATGGTGTCAAATGCTTACCGTTGGGGACCTGCCCGGTCCCATTCCACCTCCTGCCTTGTGAGCTGATCTATGGGCTTGGCTACTGCAGCCAGTGTGGACAGAACTTGGACAGAAAATTTATCATTCCTATGAAGTGCTGTACCCTTTTCGTAGCCCCTAGAGCTGGCATGTCTCCGACTGCCTTCAGCTGCTTGGGATCTGCTTTCAGTCCCTCTGCTGTGAGCGAATGTCCAATATATGTCACCTCACGTTGTCTGAGTTGCATTTTTTCTTGGTTGAGTTTTAAGTTCTTGTCCCTGCATCGCTGTAAAAAAGTTTGTTGTTTTCTGCTACAGTCCTATTCAGCTCCTGTATCATTGCTCGCTTTACTTACAATAAGGATATCCCCTGCAATTACTGTCACCCCAGGCAGTCCTTCCAGAGCTCGGGCGAGTTTTCTCTGCAACACCTCTGGGCTTATGCCCATCAGCATGTGCAGCCATCTGTGGCAACCAAATGGCCTTGCAAGTGTTGTCAGCATACCGGACTCTTTATCCAGGCACTTGTGCCAAAACCTGTTCCTCATGTCACAGACTACAAGGATTCTGGCTTTGGGAAGTGGTGGGCAGTGAATAGTCGCATCTTTTCAATACTCAGTTGAGTGACTTTGGGTCTAGGCAGATGCATATTTTACCTGATAATTTCTTTACCATCACCATGCTGCTTACCCAAGCTGTACTGAACTTTACAGGTGCTCTGATACCCCTGCTCTGCAGACTTTCACACTCCCTGTGTACTGGATTACATAGCGCCACTGTAATTTTCCTTCGTGGTAAACACACCGAATCCACGGCAGGGTCTAGTTCTAGTTGCAGCTTTCTTGCAAGGCACTCGTTGCCTTTGAAAACATCCCCATGTGCTTTTTAAATGGTCTCTGTTGTCCATGGGACTCCCTTTTTTTGCATTGAAACTGAACTTGATCAGATCCATGGCTTGCATGGCCATATTTCCCAAGAGGGATCTGGGGTGCTTATCTTCTACTACCACAAAGTTGAGCTGGAACCAGCTGTTATATTTTGGATCAGTTGTTATGAGGTCACATTTTCCTATGGGCTGCACTGTGCTCTCACTGCACATTATTTGCTTGCATCTGCTGTTTGTAAAGCACACGTCTGAGTCCAATTCACCCCAACAAATCATATAATCATAGACATGTAGGACAGTATGGGACCGCAATAGGTCATCTAGTTCAGTCCTCTCCGCTGAGGCAGGACTAAGTATTATCTAGACCATCCTGACAGGTGTTTGTCTAGCCTGGTCTTAAAAACGTCTAATGACAGAGATTCCAGAACCTCCCTAGGTAATTTGTTCTGGTGCTTAACAACCCTTATAGTTAGGAAGCTTTTCCTCATGTCTAACCTAAATCTCCCTTGCCACAATTCAAGCCCATTACTTCTTGTCCTTCCCTCAGTGGGTAAGGAGAACGATTTATCACTCTTCTCTTTATAACAACTTTTTACATTCTTGAAGACTGTTATCATGGCCTCCCTCAGACTTCTCTTCTCCAGAAACCCAGTTTTTTCAACCTTTCCTCCTAGGTCATGTTTTCTAGATCTTTCGTCATTTTTATTGCTCTCCTCTGGACTTTCTCCAATTTGTCCACATTTTTCTCAAAGTGTGGTGCACAGAATTAGACACCGGCTCCAGCTGAGGCCTTATCAGTGCTGAGTAGAATGGAAGAATTACTTCTAGTGTCTTGCTTACAGTGCTCCTGCTAATACATCCAGAATGATGGTATTCTTTTTTTTTTTTGCAACAATATTACATGCATGGCTCATATTTGGTTTGTCACCTACTATAATCCCCAGATCCTTTTCTGCAGTTCTCCTTCCTAGGCAATGTTTTCTTCCCATTTTGTATTTGTTCAATTGATTATTCCTTCCTAAGTGGAGTACTTTGCATTTGTCCTTGTTGAATTCCATCCTGTTTATTCCAGACCATTTCTCCAGTTTGGTGAGCCCTAATTCTAATCCTGTCCTCCAAAGTTCTTGCAATCCCTCCCAGCATGTTATCATCTGCAGACTTCATAAGTGTTCTCTCTATGCCATTTTCCAAATCATATATGAAGATATTGAATAGAACTGGACCCAGTACAGATCCTGGCGGGGTCTCACTCAATATGTCCTTCCAGCTTGTCTGTGAACCATTGATAATTACTCTCTGAGTATGGGTTTCCAGTCAGCTTCTCAACGATTTGCCAATCACATTGCAGGAGGCCCTGCTATCCAGCTGAAATTGTGCAGGGCATTTCCTTGTTAACATCGTTGCTTAAGTAGAGATTGATATGGTCCCTTGTTGCCTGAACCTGGTACAGTCTCCCAAGAGAGCACAGCATAAATGTAGGGTGACCAGACAGGAAATTTGAAAAAATCAGGACACAGGGTGGGGGATAATAGAAGCCTACATAAGAAAAAGACCCCAAAATCAGGACTGTCCCTATAAAATCAGGACATCTGATCACTCTACATGAATGTGTGGCTAAATCTTCAACAGAACTCTGCTCATTTGGTACTGTTTGGAGCCCTGAGCTCATTGGAAAATCTGGCCCTGGTTGTCTATAAAGATGCATAAGCCCTTCCCCTAAATTAGTCCTGGCATCTTGGGACAAATTCACAGTCCAGGGAACTTGCTAGAGTGGGAGAGAATCAACCATGTCCATAGGTCCAGATAAGCAAATTTCTACTCTTGACACAGAAGGGAATGTTCCCACACTGCGGGCTCCAAACCAGTGCTACCAGGGTGAAAGCTGTCTTCTCACGTGAGATGCCATGGGAACCTGCTCCACCTGGCTCTACAATTCCTTATGACTCTGTGGCTGGACAGTAGCACTTGAGTTTTTCTCTTGCACCAGACAGAAAAAGGGGTGAAGAGGAAGGTTGCAGGGGGGGGCTCATGTTAAAAGCTGTCAGGAAACCCCACTTGGCACTGGAGGTAGGAAGAACGACTGAAGGGTCCCCCCCTTTCAACACGAGCAACTGTTAACCCAGGTGCGACGCTGCTCCCTAGCCCATGTTCTCCTTCTCTTTCTGGCCCCTGCAGCTGTGGGTTTCGTGAGCGAAGACGAGTACCTGGAGATCACGGGGATCACCAGGGAGCAATCTGGCGAGTACGAGTGCAGCGCGTCCAATGACGTGACGGCTCCCGTCATCCGGAGAGTGAAAGTCACCGTGAACTGTAAGTAACCTTGGGGGCCAGCTCTTGGCTGCAGCAGAGAGGAGACGCCTGGGGCAGGCAGTTAGCAGAGACAGGGTGGTGGACAGAGAACGGATAGCACCCCTCAAGGCGGTGGGGAGGGGAGGGAGGAGATAGTTGTCCGCTCACACTCGGGCTGTATCGCAGCGCAGAGAGAAGGTGCATGGTCTGGGTTTTTGCAGAGGTTGGGGCAGGATGGGTCTGTGCAGGGGACTCGGAGTGTCTGCAGGCAGCTGGGGCCGGGAAGGGCTGTGGGGGAGCTGGGTGTGTCTGTTGGGGAGGGAAGGAAAGGGGAGCGCTGTGTGTGTCCTTGCAGGAGAGTGGGGGTGTTTGTGCAGGGGGCTGGGAGAGGGCAGGGCTGGGCTGGGACACCCTTTTAGGGAACTGGGGATATCTGTGCAGGAGGAGAGGGCTGGGCTGGGCTGGGCTGGGTGTGTCCTTGCAAGGGCCTGGGGGTGTATGCAGAGTGGGTCGGGAAGGGGAGCACCTGTTTTCTTAGCAAATGTAGTTCTGCCCATTTGTTTGGTTTTTGAATTCCCTTTTTTCCCACTCCCTCGCCTCCCTGGCTCTCTGTGTGCATGGGGCTTTCGCAGCCCATGGTGAGATGCTGTCTTGATAACCTCGGGGGAGAAGTGAAGCGGGAAGTGAGCAGCAAGTGGGAATTTAAAAACAAATAATGAGCAGAAATGCTGCTGCTAAGAGAGTGGGTGAGGAAAACTCATCCCTCCTGGCATTCTGCTCCTCTGCATAAACACACAGTGCGTGCACTCGGACACACGCAGGCACAGACTCACGGGGAGCATGTACTTCCACAGGTACACTGTGGTACACACAGGAGCACCTGTGCTCAAAAAGCATACCCATGGGTGCATGTGTTCACACACGCGTGCTCACATACCTCTGTGTGCACTCATACTCATGTGCACATGCTCCTACACAAATGTGCACATGCTCTCACACATGTACAGACACACGTACATGCACTCACACATATGCACAGACATGTGTGCATACATTCACCAGCATGGGCATATGCACTTGCACACACAGGCACACGGGCTCATGAACACACACACGAAGTCACGCCAAAGGAACACAACCATTAGCGGTGGACAGAGCCAGAGGCTCCCATAAGCATGTGCTGCTGGTGAACTGGGGCAGGCAGACAGAAGGTCCCATGCTGGCTAGAGACACAGAATGAGGTATGGGGTCATTCCCTTCCCATCTGCCTGCGCGCTGGGCATGAAGTTCGTTGCGGGCCTGTAAAACAGCACTTGAGTGGCAGGAACTGGGCACCGGCGCAGGGAACGGGCCTCCTGTTGGCTACGGGAGGGCAGCTGGCACAGGGACCTTCTGCTGCTAGCTGATTCATTTGGCTCAGCCCATGAGGTGGGAAAGAAAGAGAGGTTTGCAGAGTGAAGGCAGGAAAGAAGGGTTTTCCGAGGCCCGGGGGAGAAATCCGCACGCCCTCATGTCCCCGCAGACCCGCCGTACATCTCGGACGCCAAGAGCACAGGGGTGCCTGTGGGGCAGAAGGGCATTCTTCAGTGCGAAGCCTCCGCCGTACCCACTGCAGAATTCCAGTGGTACAAAGACGACAAAAGGTAAGTGAATCCGACAGGGTTGGGGGTGAAGAGGGACGGAAAGGCTTTGCAGGTGGCATCCGCCCCAGTAGAAAAACTATCTGCTGCCGTTCCCTGGGGATTTACCTGCATCGTCCCCTGGGCTGGCTGCCCTTTGCACTCCACTCGCCTTGAACGCAGCTGGAGTAGTTAAGCCTACACTTGAACTGCAGAGCCTGTTAGCACTGGAAAGAGAGGTCAGCGACCTGATTTCACCCTGTCTTTGTGACCACCACGCTCTCACTGCAGGAGAGAGGAGCGGGATGGAGGTGGGGAATAGACCACTCCATTGTAGTGCTGTTGTAAGAGGCACCAGGATTCTTTTTCCCCACTTACCCTTTGTCCGTTCAAATATAAGCTCGTCAGATCAAGGAATAGTTCACGCTATTTGTCCAGTATGGTGGAGCTCTGATCTCAGGCGGGTTCCCTAGGTTTTACTGCAATACAGATAAGAGCCTGAGGGCGGGGGAGAGTTAGCAGCCCCTTGCTCTGACCTTGTCTTCCATGATGAAAGTGTTACCGTGTCCCTTTCCCCTTCTCCCCTTGCCTCAGGCTGGTAGAAGGACAGAAAGGGGTGAAAGTTGAAAGCGAAGCCTTCTTCTCCAGACTGACCTTCTTCAACGTCTCCGAGCAGGATTACGGGAACTACACCTGCGTGGCCTCCAACAAGCTAGGAAATACCAACGTCAGCATCATCCTGTACGGTAAGTAGGGCTGGGGGCTGGGTGGGGAGACAGAAGTAGGGGGAAGCCATTGTGAGGGGGAGAGGATGGAAGGATGCAAAGCCCCAGGGGTGGTTTTTTTTCTGGGTGTTGCTGACAGACAGGACCGCCTCAGTGTGGAGCCTCCATTCATCTCGAAGTGGAGATGTCACCAGATGGGATTGTTATAGATTGTTCCTGCTTTGGTGGGGTTCTTAAGTTGCAAGGGGCAGATCACACATGCTCAGCTGTTATTCCCAGGTGTAGTGAGACGAGCAGCAAGGTGGACTGAACTATCAGTGCAGCACCTTGGAGATAAGTGGCCCCTTTTCCAGGCAAAAGGAAATCCAGTCTCCATGCTTGTTTCACCCCGGTTTCCTCCACCCATGCCCTTCAGTTCTGACTGCTGGAATCCATTCCCCCAGAACTTCATCCTCCATGTTTGTTCATTCCTGGGTTTCCCCAAACCCTGCTGTCCCAGTATGCTCCCAGCCCTGACCTGGGAGAGGCCTCCTGCATTGAGAGAGGAAGTCGTCTCCATCTCCATGTAACCCTGGATTTGTCCACACACTGCTTTCTCCTTCCTCGCCTTGAAATCCCCTCCTTAATTTGATCCCATCCTTTGTCTCTGACCCTATAAACTTGTGAGAATTGGCCTAGAAGCTGGCCAGCTGAGAGTCCCTAAATCAGAACACCTGTCATCCTAGAAACAACCTAGGCCTGATTGAAGTTGGGCATTAAGATCTGAAGGGGCTTTGTGAGAGTGAGTGAAACCTGTTTTGGATAAAATAAGCCTACCTACCTCATGGCCCCAAATGCCTACTGCATGTTTCATAAGAGTTGGATGAAATTTTTATAGCCGTTCACCCTCATTATTTCCCCATGTTCATGGCACCTCAATGCTTCAGAACAGGTCCAGACTAGGGAATACAAAAAAAAAGAGGGCAAAATAGCCAGTTTGGGTTGTGTTTTTAGCCTGATCAAAAGGAATCGGGAAGCTTGCAAGAAAGTTTGTGCTTGTGAGATTTCCAGCTTCTCACTACCAATGGCAGACCGTATGGGTAGTTCTGTTAAGGCTGGAATAAAGCATCCAGGGTATCTAGGTGCTTATTCAAAACAGGCTGAGTAAGATCCCTACAGGACATCCCAGTCAGGATCAACCCCTTGAGTTGGTGTCTTTTTCTGAACCGTGGGTTAGATCATGACAGTATTTGCCCTAGAAACAGGCCCAACCACAAACTCCAACATCCCAACTCAGATTCTGAACATGGCAAAGTCCAAAGGTGTCCTCGGACAAGCTTTGCTTCGAGGCTTGGTGGCATTGCAAAATTTGGATCCAGATCCAGTTAGGGATTCCAGTCACCCCTGAAGTTTGATGTTTACCAAGCTGGGACTTTGAGTCTGTCTGTAATTGTCATGGTAATAAATGACAGGAGCACCCTTCAGGTGTGCGGCAATCGGCCAGGTGGGGTCAGGTGTCTGCAGCTTTGCACAGAGCCGTGAAAAGCTACAGTAACCGACCATGAATCTAGGCAGCACTTGCTTTGTTGCAAACCCGAATCTCAAGACCGTTTTGCTGAGATACATGGAACTTTCAGCCAGCCACGGCCACAAACCAGATAGACTTGGGTTGACTCCTGGATATATGCAGGAGACTTTGTTTTGAGCTTAAATCTTGGCCAGTTTGGCCGAGTTTCCATTTGTGTTTTGGGGTCTGTCAAATCCCAAACTCAAGAGATCCAAACCCAGATCGGATCCGGATTTGAATTTGCACCTGTCCATGGGAGCAGGATGAAATGTTTGATTCTTATGACAGAGACATGGCCCAGTTAGGAAGTTCATATCCTGATCTGCTGTGCACGACTTCACCGCATAAATGACCCATGCGGCTCTGTCATCATGTGTCAGCTTCCAGGTCACATTTTCTGTGACTGCAGCATAACAAAAAAAAAAAATAGAAAGATGACTTTGCCAGAGGGAGGGATGGAGGGGGAGGGGGAATTCTGCGCCCTTATCTGGGAGCTGTTTTCTCCACATGCCAGAGCTGTGATTAGAGTGATGCCTCCATCTGACACTGCTCACAGTCGGGGAGGACATAACTGCTCGACACATTTGTCATGCATCTCCGTGCTATGGCAGTCACTTGTGTCGGAGCCTGTACCGCTGATCAGGAACCGAGTGGGGAGCAAAGCCCTTATCACCCCCTTCCCAGATTCCCCCACACCTAATTCCGGCCCACACTCATCGCCAGCTGTTCTACCCCACACCAGTGGCAATACCCACCATTGCACTAGCAGCTGTATCCCACATACCGCGGGCTGAACCTCCTCTCATTATACACACTGACCCATGAACATCACTAAGCTCCGCCCCTGCTAATGATGGAATTGTTTCCTAGTAACTAGCGATAGCTAATAGCAGAGGGAAATTTTAAAAATAATAATAATAAAGGGACAGAAATCCAGACAGGGTAAGAGCTGGACAAAATATGTGCTGGACCAAAAGGTGATTTTTGAGTGGCTTCATTTCGGGGCATCTGATTTTCAGAGGTGCTGAGAACTTCCCCTTTGAAAGTATCTGAAGCCGAGCCTCTGCAAAACTTAAGGAATGCAAAATTTGTGCTGGTCTGCTGATGAACTGGTCTGAAAGCGGGAGCCAAGCCATGGCTGATTGGTTAACACTGCTGCAAACCGCACTGCTATTGGCCTGGGAGGGGAGGGCCAAAAGAATGGGAATGTGCTTAGTCGGCTTTTCCAGTCAAGCATGTGTCAGGCTGTGCTGACATGAACAGTGGGGTGATTGTGAGGGTGATTTACTGGTGTTGGAAATCATGGGGTGAAAAGCAAAGCATCTTAGAGCCTTAAAACCCCTTCTGTGCTGCTCAGCTTCCTGCAGAAGGCATTCCATTGAGTAACACTGAGTTCCTGTAAATAGACACACCCTACCTATAGAACAAGGTCGACTGTAACATACTAGGGCCCTCGTCCTGCAAGTGAGTCTGTGTAGGTGCAGGGATTGACCTACCTGGATAAGTCTGGACCTAGAAGTGTATATAACATCCCTGCAGCTATCAAATCTTTGTCATGCTTCACCTCACCATGCACGATCTCTAGTATCTACTGTACAATACAGCCTTGCAAAATTCTGTGTGCCCAGGTTGGGGACTTTATTTTGATGGGCAAATAACATATCGTTAGCTTTCCATTTTCATTGTGGTGGCAAGGACAAGCATGGAGATTTTGTGACTGAGTTGGTGCATTTCCAGAGAGGCAGTTTGGTCTAGAGGACAGTGAACTGGACTGGGAGTCAAGAGACCTGGAGCTCTGCCACTGACCTACTATGTGGCCTGGGGCAAGTCTCTCCCCATCTCTATACCTCCGGTCTTCCCTCCCATCGTTGTCTATTTTAATGGTAAGCTCTTCAGGGAAGGGATGATCTCTCACAATGTGTGTTTACATAGCCCAACACAACAGGGCCCTGGTCTTGGCTAGGACCTTCAGGCATTCCTATAATAATACTCTCCCTTTTGCAAGGCTGACATTACGTTATTTATTATTTTAAACCCATGGAAACATCATTCCTGCAATTTCCCATGATTCATTTCACTCACTTCAGAAAGAATCTCCTGCTCCCTGACCCCACCCTCCGACCTTTTAAATGCCCCCATACCCACCTCCCATTCCACCTCTTATTTACACGTCAGAGTGTTTGCGGAGTAGTATGTGAACTATAATTTTATTTTTTGTCATTTTTCTCTTCCGTCGTTTCCTCCCCCGATTTAGAAATAAGTGAGCCCACAAGCTCAACCTTGTTCCAAGGTCAGTATTGCTCTTTCTGTGTGTCAATCTGCTGTCCTTCCCCTACCTTTACCCTGTGCCTACTCTCACATTCCCTGGTTCCCTGTTTGACAACATGCATGGAGGCCAGTACCACTTCCTGGAGGGCAGCCAGAGAGGATGCAGGTAGATGGGCTGTGACTCATCACCTGGAATTTGTCTCCAGAACATGGCTTAAACTCGACATGCTTGACCGAGAATTCCTGCCGGGGAGAGCCTCTAATGAGGTTATTCTTGGAGGGTCCCCAACCTTTTAATCTCCCATTTTCTCATGCAGTCTCCTCTGTTCATGGCCAGGACAGTCCTTTTGGGACTGACAGTTCTGCGAATGGAATCTCCCTTGGCTTTATCTTAGACCGCTGCCAAATGGCAGCTATTGGCTATAGGGTGACTAGACAGCAAATGTGAAAAATCGGAACAGGGGTAGGGGGTAATAGGAGCCTATATAAGAAAAAAGACCCCAAAATCAGGACTGTCTCTATAAAATTAGGACATCTGGTCACCCTCGTTGGCTAAGAGCATCTCACCATTAACCCTCCGAGATAGCGCATGAGCAGACCAGCTACACGGGGGGATACCGAGGGGCATTGTGTGGCTTGCTCTGGGGGATAGAGGCTTCTTGCATGTTATTTTAGTGCAGATGGGGAAATAGCATTAGGGGGAAGTAAAAGAAAACCAGCTGTAGGCCTGAGTACGTGGACAGCCTTGCCAGTTAGAGCCAACAGAAACTATCCATGAAGGATTCCAGTAATTCCAGCCAGTCCTTCTACATGCCTGGCACCTTCGCTTATGACACGATCAGGATCACGAAGGGAAGGGATGGGGAAAAAATCACCCTTGCTCCGTGGAGTTCTTTAAAAAAAAAAAGAAGACTCCCTACCAACACCGGTTCGTTTATCTGCATCCCCCCTCCCCTCACAGTGTCAACAGAGACAAGGTCACCTCAGGCCCACATGTGGAGACGTTTATTAACTCATCCCTTCATCCCGTTTTGTTTTTCTTTCTTTTCTGTTTATCTCTTGCATGCCAACACCTGCATTGCTCATCTTCATGCCTTCCTCCATTCTGCCATGTAAGTACCCGCCAGCCCTAACAACTCACCTTCATTCGACTAAACTCCTCAGTGTTCTGTAAAGAAGGGGAATTGGGAGGTGCTAGGCAGACAAAAACAATGCCTTGTTGCAGAAGCCAACCAGCTAATGCACAGAGATATGACAGATGCATGTGCAGACATGAAGGTAGAGTAGATACAGGCTGAGATATGGTATGTGGAGACAGGTAAAGCATTGGGATGGGTGAACGCAATTAGTAGTGGGTTGTGAATTGGTGTAGATGGGTTGCAGCTAGTCAGGTTTCTAAACGAGACAGGTGTGGGCAGTCCTAGCTAGATCCCGTCTAGATGGGAGTGGAGTCCTAGGGCTGAGAAGGTTCCCAGTATGGAAAAGATTGAGAACCACTGCAAGAGATGGATGAATGAGACAGCCACGGACGCCGTGAATGGTTTGCATAAGTCAGCAGGTAGGTGCAGGAGACAGATACCATAGATGTATGTGATGTATATACATACTGATGTGGGGAGTGAGGGGTGGATGGATGCAATATATAGACAGATGGACACCGGAGCTAGACATTGTTAGACTTTTTACAGGTGACGCAGCTCTGCAGAGAGAACACAGTTAACATCTCAAAGGCCTGGTAACTGTTTATAACCATTTGAGCTTCTCAGAAGGTGGCTGTTGCACAGAGATTGGAACCCAGTCCCTCTTGGAAGGCTTGTGGGTATATTTGCCAGCCATTTGTCCTCTCCGGTGAGGTCATGAGCTCTGTGTCTCAGTGGCTTGCAGAGTGAGCTTTTGTGACACAAGGAAAGAAGCTGACTCAGGCTGCTGTGATAGGGGCTTTGGCAGCTTTGATCTCCAGGCGCCACAGGTCTCTGCCACAGGAGCATTGCCTTTGGCCGCAGTAGGCTCTGGAGACATGCCCCAGTAACAGGCTGTGTTGGACACCCAGGGCCAGGTCCATTCCTGGAGTAACTCCACTGCCTCCAATGGAATCAAACAGTAGAAACAGAAATCAGCAGACCCGAGTAGGTAGAAAGCTCTAATCCCACCAGAATCCGATGGCGGGGACGGCTAGATGAGTTGTTGAACTGCTCCAAAGGCTGTAAGGTTTTGTGAAGTGGAGAGGATCATCGGGCCTGATTCACCGCTCAGATACCCCAGGTTGATACTGTGCTCTGTCAGATCCGGTGTGTTTGCTGTAATCCTAGATGGGAGACAGAGAGCAGCAGTGTATGTAATGCGCTGGGTTTTCTTTGTCTGGCTCCTTTTATGCTCAGCTGCAGATCCACCATCGCCCTCATGGCCTGTGCTACCTCCGGACTAGATCACTGCACTACAGTCAGCCTGCCACTTGTCTTCAAGGCCACGCCGGGGCTTTAGCGGGGGCAGACTACAGTCAGCCTGCCTTGCAGCAGGGTGGGCTATTGGGACTCAGCTAGCGCTGCACTCTGAATTTGGTCAGCTAATTCACTCCGGGGTGAAATTCAAGAGGTTGGTTTGGGCCCCACTTCTTTCAGACATCTCTTCTCCCCTTATACTGCACCGTGATGACAGTATTTGTCAGAAAAGGTTTGACTTTCTGACCCAGTGGGGAAGCTTGGGGAGTTGAAGGTGGGGTGTTCTCTGTTGCAGACACTTTCCGTGGAATTGGTTCCCCCTCCCCAGAAATACTGAGCCTGGCCACACTCAGAACATGAGGCCAAATGTACCTTTTTGCTCGGGCCTTCCTAGGAGGGCAGGCACTAGAATCTCTGCTCCCCCAGCCTGCTGCTTAGGAATCATCACCTTCCAAATTATCTGTGTTCTTGTCACAGATACTCTGAGAGCCAGAGTCCATGAGCTGATCCCAGAGGGACTGCCACTCCAGGGATGGACCGGTATTCCCTTGAATCTTCTGTCCTTTCTCAGGACTGGTCTACGCTGAGAACTTATATCGGCATAGCTACGTCTCTCAGGCTTGCGAAAACCCCACACCCTTGAAAGACATAGTTAAACTGGTCCACCCCCCAATTCTTTTGTTGACCTCGCTACTGCTCTGCTATTACCTGTGCTGATGGGAGATCCACTCCTGTTGATATAGATGGTGTTTACACTGACGTGCTATGGTGGCACAGCTGCAAGCAGTTTAAGTGCTGGATGCTTCAAAGGAAATCACAGTGCATCTTCCTGCAATAGTATCCCCATGGGGTGAATTTCTCCATGCTCCTAGCTAACAACTGGTTTATGGCCTGCATCAGGACATAGCTGGGCAGTACCCTGATATATCTTCTTCAAGGTCCCTGGAGATACTTTACAAGTAAAGATACTTGATGGGATATTTTCACTCTGCCGTGCCCCACGCCTCCCTATTACATGCATAGAGACCATCGAGCCAGGGTGCTACGGGAAATGCACAATAGCATCTCGGCTCTGAGCCTGTCTGTCTCACTGAAGGAACATTTTCAGCAGCCTGAGCCATGCTGCTGCTGTCTTACCGCCTCGCTCAGTCCCCACGGAGTCTTTTATCCCCCAGGCATTAAGCTGGCTTTTGATGGTATCAGCGCTGGGTAAAAGGTCTGCTGATTAACGTCTGAAAGACTCACAGCGATCATCAAGCCAATTTATTAGTGAATATGGGACTGGAGTAAAACTCCGGACATCACAAGGGAACAATTGCAGAAAGAAGTGTTATCAAAGGCAGGCTTAGCATCCCCTCAGATTAAGGGGAGTCACTTAGGAGCTGGGCTTCCAGTTTGCAGCACTTACAGGCATAGCGCGTGCCAGAAAATTTGTCACGCTTTCTGCTATAAAGCAGCATCTTCTGGGCTTTTTGTGTGCATGTGCACTACCCTGAACTGCGACTCCTCCTGCGTGGAATCAGCAAGATCAGCAAAAAGCTGCTGGTTGCAGGAGTAGCAGGAGATCAAGAGGTTGTTTGTCCTTCCTTCACTCTGCTAGGAAAGCAAGATCACATGATCACATCGCTGGACATGTTGAGTTGCCTGAATGTCATCTCCATGTAGCCTTCTTCCAGGACATGCCGCGTGCAGGGACCTATGATGGCACCATAACATAAGCATGATTCCTGTCTGCAAATGGAAAAAAAACCTGAGATTTATCAGGAATTGCAGATTAAACTAACACACTTGGGGCAGGGAGGGATTCTTTAGTAAAACCGAATGCTCTGAGGTGATGGCTCATAGCGTGACAGAGAGCATGGCCGGATTCCCGTCACCATCTGTGAGGGCCTTTGCCTTATGAGTGATACGTCACATGTTTTATGGGCATGCAGAACAGGGCAGGCAATTCAGTCGCCATGCTGGGCCTGCGTAGGTACTTGCTCCATCTTTCCCACATCTCATCTGTGGAGGCTGACCCTGTGTCCTAAGAGCCCCTCTGTGAATGTCAAAATGCCCCCCAAACCCTCCACAGTCGGTGAAGCAATATCCAGAAGAGGGACTTCTGGGGAAATGAGGAACCTCTGTGATCTCAGGGTTTTCATGTGCCATTACAGTTGGACCCATCAATACTTCAAAGGCATAAAAGAAGGAAGTGACAGAAGTAGGAACGGTGGTTGCTATAGCACCAATCTCGCAGTAAGACTGTCTTTTCATAGGCTCTTAGAAATGTAGGACTGGAAGGGATCTCAGTGAGTCATCTAGTCCAGTTCCCTGTACTGAGGCAGGACTAAGTATTTTTTAGACCATCCCTGACAGATATTTGTCTAATCTGTTCTTAAAAATCTCCAGTGATGGAGATTCCACAACCTTCCTAGGTAATTTGTTCCAGTGCTTAACTACCATGAGAGTTAGAAAGTTTTTGTCGTGTCTAAATCCCCATCACTGCAATTTAAGTCCATTATTTCTTGTCCTCTCCTCAATGGATAAGGAGAACAATTTATCACTTTTCTCTTTATAACAACTTTTTACATTCTTGAAGACTGTTATCAGTACCCGCCTCAGTCTTCTCTTCTGCAGACTAAACAAACCCATTTTTTTCAGTCTTGCCTTGTAGGTCATGTTTTGTAGGCCTTTCATCATTTTTGCTACTCTCCTCGGGACTTTCTCCAATTTGTCCACATCTTTCTTGAAGTGTAGTGCCTAGAACTGGACACAGTACTTCAGGCCTTATCAGGGCTGAGTGGAGTGGAAGGATTTCTTGCTTACAACGCTCTTGCTAATACATCCCAAAATGATGTTCATTTTTTCCCCCAACTATATGACATTGTTGGCTCATATTTAAATTGTGATCCACTCTTGAGTCCTTTTTCTGCAGTATTCCTTTCTAAGCAGTCATTTCCTATTTTGTATTTCTGCAAATGATTGTTCCTTCCTGTTTTGCATTTATCCGTATTGAATTTCAGCCAACTTATTTCAGATCATTCCTCCAGTTTGTCAATATTATTTTGAATTCTAATTTTCTTCAAACCTCATTCCTAGATCTTCTGGCTTTGTGAATTTCACTCTGGAGGGGCCTTGACTTCTGTGACTGTTGGATCAGGCCCTAGAAAAGAGAATTCCCTTTATCCACTATGATGATGTCCTTTTGTCCACTTCGTTCGAGGGTCACCTTTTCCTTGCTTCAGCAGCAGCCAAGCTAGATTGGACCCATCTCACTGTCCTTCCATTTGCCAGTGGACATAGGGGTTTTGAGTCCTGGTTTTTTTCAGATTTGGTTACAAAAGATTTTCACAGCCCCCTTCAGAGAGGGATAGAATAGGGCCCCTTCAAGAAAACCTTGGTCAGCCTAACAGAGTTTAAACCCATAAGTGGTCTATTCATGATGAGACAGGCTCCTTACTGGTGCACGGTTGGGCTGAAATTTACCCAGGGTTGACACCGAATTTCCTCTGGATTAAATAACCCAGCAGAGGAGCCATATGGCAGACAGGGCACTAGTTGGGCAAGGTTTCATTAGGAAAAAAAGGTGGCCACAGCTTCCCTTGCACTTGGGATGGGGAAGGATTGTAAGGGGCCAGCTCTGTCTGCAAAGCAAGCATTGGGGGACTACGTGGGGACAAGAGTTGTGCTGATTCAATCCATCGCCCTATCAAACTCCACCAGCAGGTGTGTGGCAAACTGAAAGCTGTCTCCCCGGGATAGTGGTGCATCCTCTCCAGTGGTGCATCAGGCCATCTTTATGCAGAGAAGCTCCATTCTCATCTCTTTCTGTGCCAGGTTTATAGGATCTGTCCTCAGGCTGTCGGGCTGAATGAAATAGGTGCTGTTATGCTACATGCATTGCTTCTGTAAAATCCCGCAGTGACTAGCCAGCAGGGATGAGGAATTGCAGACACCAGGCTGAAAATGCATGGTGAAGTCGTGACTGCCCCTTTGATTAAAAACCACAAAGTCTCATCATGAAGCCCTTAATTAGGTCAATCTCCCATTAAATGAGTGAGGGTAGTGAGAAAGAGGGGTTGACCTTGTGGTTAAAGGGGGACTAAACTGGAACTCTAGAGACCCAGGTTCTGGTGCTAGCTCTGCCAGATTCACTGTGTGACTTTGATCTGGTCACTGAAGGTGATTTTTTCAAAGCCACACAGGGGATTTAGATCCGCTATTCTAATTAATTTTTAACTAATTTTAAAGACTTGTGCGCATCTAAATCTCCTAGAGAACTTTAAAACGTTCAGCTATAAGTTCTGTGCCTCAGTTTCCCCACTTAGAAACTAGGGATACTCATCTTTCCCTTCCTTCACCTTTTGTCTGTCTTGTCTATTTCGATTGCAAATTCCTCAAGAGGGGATTCTCTCTTATAAGCACAGTCAGACACAGATCTCAGTTGGGGGCTTCCAAATGATATTGTAACACAAATATATAATAATAATGATTGAACCTATTAAAAAAACAGTGGGGGCCAGATTCTGCCATACTTACTTATACTGAGCCTCATTCTCCATTGCCTTATGCTTTATATAGATTCCTACCCGAAGGGACCATTAGATCATCTAATCTGACCTCTATATTGCAGGCCATTAAATTTCACTCAGGTTACCACTGCAGTGAGCCCAATAACTTGTGAGCTGGCTAAAGCACATTTTAGAAAGGCATCCACTCTTTCTTTGAAGACATTGAGACGTGGAGAATCCACCACTTCTCTTGGTAGTTTGTTTAATATGTTTAATTACCCTCATTGTTAAAAAATTGTGCCTATTTCTAATCTGAATTTGTTTGGCTTCAGCTTTCAATTCTTCTGCCTATCTCCATTAGATTAGAGTCCTTTCATGTGCAGTATTTTCTCTCTCAGAAGTACTTATATACTATAATTGAATAACCTCTCAATCTGCTTTTCAAATAGCTAAATAAATTAAGCTCTTTCAGTGATAGTCTCTACTATAAAGTTAGGTTGGGTTAACTACATCACTCTAGGCTGTGAAAAATGCCATGCCCTTGTGATGTAATTTAGCTGAACTAAGTTCCAGTGTCGATGCTGCATCTGCTTTTCCGTTATTTTGCCTGGGGTTGATGACAGGCGGACTGAGCTATAGATAAGAATCATCTCGCTTGCCCTTATTGAATATGGGCACAACATTAGCACTCTTGCATTCTTCTTGAACTTACCTGCTATTCAAAGATTTACTAAAAATTAACATCTCCTCAGCCAGCTCTTTCAGGACTCTTGAGTGCAAGTTTCTGGACCTGCTAATTTTAAAATATTTATCCCTAGTGACTGTTGTTTAATATCCTCCTTAGTTAGAAAGTACTTAGTTAGCCCAGAAAGTACTTCATCATCCTCATCTAATGCAATAATATCATCATGCTTCTTTCCGAATTTAGAACACAAATGCTTATTGAACACCTCTGACTCACTAACAAATTTACAATCTCTATCTAGTAATAGAACTATGTCATTGGTAGCGTTTCTTTTATTCCTTATATACTTTAAAAATACCTTAATTTCCTTAACTCTGCAAACTGTGGCATCTTCTTGTCTTTAGCTTCTCTTATCAATTTTCTGCACTTCATAACTTCTAATTTGTATTGATTGCTAACTGTTTTCTCCCATTCCATTTGTGAGATACTGCTTTTTTATTTTTAATTGCTGCCTTCAATTTGCCTTTGAACAACTATGGGCTTTTAGCCAAAGTTGTCCTCTGTCTTGATTATGAAAGCATGGCTTTTTCTCCCTCTAATAAACTCTTCTTAAATAGCTCCCAGTTTTTATTCACATTTTTCCATTTAATTTTTTTCCTCCCAGTAAATTTTGCTCATCATTTTCTTCAGCTTTGGAAAATTAGCCCTTTTGAAGCACCAAGTATATATGTATTACCGTTTGGGACTGTCTACTCTTTGCCCATATTGAATATAATCAGGTCTGTTCACTGGTCCCTAGGCAACCACTAACTTCCAGTCCAGTGATTAATTCATCTTTATCCATCATAATGAGGTCCAAAATAGAGTTACCTTGGTTTGGTTGCAATACCTTTGTGCTAGAAAATTATCATCAAGAATTTTTAGAAGCTCTAATGATGCTTTATTACTGGCTGCATGAAACCAGCAGCCTATGCCTCTCCAGTTGAAGTCTCCCAGAACAACACAATTTTTCTTTCCACTCTTTACAGACAGGTAGTTAAGAAGTAACTCACCATGCTCACTGGCTTGATTTGGAGGCCAGTAACATACCAGTATCCTTTCTGTGCATTGGTAGCTAGCACATTGATTCATATGCATTCAAAATCCTGTGGTTCTGTGTTATCAATAACTCTAAAACAAGTAATGATGTCTTTAATATAGAGTGTCATGCCCTCACTTCTTTTCCCACAATTAGCCACAGCTCTGCAAAGTGAGCATGAACATTACCAGGTCAGAGTGGTAGTATTTTAAAATAATTTTGCATAATTGTAAATGATTATACAAGGTATAAGGCAAAAGAGAATTGGGCCTATAGAGAAGTAGTTTACTCTCTGAGTAGCCTTACTCACATGAATCTGATCCTTCTGGCCCTGAAATCTATTTACTGAGTCCTACAAAGAGAGTTAGGGATCCTGGCTTATTTTATGGCTAATCTTTTATAAATATATTCCACCAAAAAAAAGACACAATTGTTGTTGTTGTTTTAATTTAACACACAGTACAGGACATCCCACTTAATTCAATCGTTAATTTTATTCTTTCTTTAATTTATCAAGACCTCTGGAATCAAATCTTTTTTTTTTTTATTAAAAAAACCCCTAAAACCTCAATTTCCACCCTTTATTGTGATCAATGTTGATTGCTTTAGTCAGGTTTTATTAGATAATTCTATCTAGAAAGCTGCAATTAATAAGGATGAGGCCAACATTCTTCATGGGAGAGAGAAAGAAAGAGCCCAAGGGAAGTCCCAAGAAAAATAATAAAAGACAAATGCAAATTCAAGGCACGTTATTTAGACATTCTGGGCCAAACTCAACCCCGATGTAACTCCAGTGTTGCACCATCAATGAATGTCTCTCTCAAGTTGAAGGGCCATAGCCTCCAATGGTGTAAATTAGTAGGTCACCCTTAAGTTTTATTTATCTTGCCGTATGCTTTGCCAGCTAGGATGGCTAGGTCTGTAATAAAATCAGCTTCTTATTTAAGGTTAGGTTGTGTAACCATGACTCACGCTGCTGAAAACTGGCATGAGTTGTCTCATTAAAGCCAATGGATGAACTCGTAATTTAAAGAGTAGGAATGGAGTTGATTGAAATCAGAGAGAGGAGCTAAGGCTGGCAGTTTCTGAAGCGGCCGCTGCTTTTTGGGCACCTCTGATTTTGGAAGTCCTGCTTGTGATTTTCAAAATGGCTGATTATCCTCCAGCTCCAGATGAAATCACTCAGGACCGCTGAAAAATCAGGCCCTAAGTGTTTCCGAGGCCCCCAGAATCAGTGACTCCTTTGAAAAAGTTAACCTAAATATCTAACTTAAGGGCCAGATCTGGAGCTATGCTGATTTACCCCAGCTGAGGATCTGGCCCTAGATGTTGTTTTAAGAATAAATAATGATAATACTTTGCATTTGCAGTGCTTTGCATATGTAAAACGACCTACACATATTAACTAAATGAATTCCCCTCTGTGAGCAAGGTATTTACTAATCCTATTTTATAGATGAGAAAACTGAGGCAGAGAGGTGCTGGGCCTTGTTTAAGGGAAGGTAGCCTCTTGAGTCATTGACCAAGCCAGGCTGAGAACACAGGAGATGCTGACTCCAACCCCTGAGCTCATTTGTCCCAATCGCAATTCCCCTATCCAATAGTTGATTGGCAATCTCAAATGTTGTTGAGTGCTGGTAACGCCATCAGAAGAAAGGCCTGACCATGCAGATATTTGAAGTTCCTTGTGCTGCAGGTTGCTCTTTGCACTCTTCCTGTCTGCCTGTCTAATTCTGAGCCTCATTACCATTTGTTGCACATGGGGAAAGAGGCTGGCAGCAACCTGTAGAGGACTCACTCAGTGCAACCCCAGTTCAGGCCATCCAGGACTCATTTTTGTCCAAGCCGAGATAAACCCTCTACCACCACCTTTGGCTTCTCTCCGTCATTCTTCAATTCCACAGGGATTAGTGTGGGATCAAGGCACTGCCTTAGCACTGCTTGGTGGATTATATAGGCCACGTAGCTGGCCTTCTCTGCATTCTCAACAGGACTCTAACACTGCAATGCAATCCTTCCCACCAATAGCCTGCACCTACATCAACTGAAGCTAGTAAGACCCAGCATTAGTGAGGATAATGCAGAGGGAATCAGAGGCTGTGCAGATATTCAGTAGGGGGATGAATCAGCTGAACTGTCTTTAAACATCATTTTCCATTCACCTTAACCATGACTTGTTCTTTAATTTTTAGAAGAGACAACTACAGCCCTGACACCCTGGAAAGGTCAGTAATTGTGCTCCCTAAACGGTGATTGCTCCCCAAACTCTGGTTTCCCTACTGTCGCCAGCCCCTCTGCTTCTGCTGTCCCTTTTTCTCCCATAGCTGAGCTAACACCAAGGGATCGGCTGAGTGGATGTAATGATCTCTTGTCCCACAAACCACCAAGACCTCCAAGGCAACTAACTTCCCTATTCCACCCCTGCTTTGTGGGGACCGCTGCAGCACACTCATTAATGCTTGCGGGGTTCTAATCCAGGAGCATTGGGAATTAAGAGCAAGAAATACACCTGGTGTGAGGTATAGCCATCCTTGTGTCCAGAATCCTGCAGTCTGCCCTTTCTTGTGGCCTAACATGCTATAGAGACCTTCTTTACACAGCCTTTTCCTCTGGATGCTGTGCATTTCCCTGCCTAGCTCTCCTGACCTTGCTCTCGCTCTCGTTCTGTCCCCTTTTTCTGTGGCAAATATCAGGCATATTTTCTGGTCAGATTCACTGGGTTTCAGAAAAAAAAAATTGTCTCATTTGAGGTCCTTATTCCTCCCAGATGTTTTCAGCAGATAATTGATGCTTGTAACATTTCTCTAGGACACTACAGGGTTTGATAATTGGCCTCTTCGGACTGTCACGTGTTTCCCTAATGAGCTGGAAGTAATGAATGCATGAGACCTGGAGAGCAGTCACGGCCTGGCCTCCTTATCAGATGCACTGCTACTGACACAGCACTGCTAGCTCTTGCCAGCAAGGGTTCCATTATTATCCACCCACAGCACTTGGCTCCCTCCAGACCTTGCTCCGAAATCTCAGCCGGTTCAGCCCAGTTTTCAGGCACTCAATGCTTTCAGCTCTCCGGGATGCTGGGTCCAACTTTGCTATGATAACCCCGGCTGACCCTCCAGTGCAGGCAAACCTGGCTTTTCTTTTGAGTGGGGTGGACAACAGGTAAAAGAAGTGAAATCTGTTTATCCAAAGAAAAAGAGCATGTTAAGAAAAAGAAAGACAGGAATAGCTACACCTTTCTCCGGTGCTGGAGGGCGTCAAGACAAACGCACCCCACCAGCCAGAAACGTTCAGCATCCAATGTGCATTCAACAGGCTCGGCTCTTCAGAAAAGCTGACCACTTCTTTTGATGCCTGAAGAGGTCGAAGGCAAGTTTCCAACCTGGTCAGAAATATCACAACGGGAGCTGCTGGGACATGGTTGGGAAATCTGTCCCCAGTTATGGGTGCTGAGTAGGATTGGCTGAAAAATTTCTGTCAGAACTGTTTTCCGATGGAAAATTGGGGTTCTGACTAAATGAAACTTTTTTTTTCTTGGAACGTGTCTGCTTTTGTGTACAATTTCAATTTATCACTGAAAAACAAAATGCTGGAACATGGAAATGTTGCTTCTGCAGTGCCTTATGGGAGTTAGAGTCTGGTTGACTCATGTCCCCATTCTTCCCTTTGAGCCAGGCTACCTGTCCAGACTACATCTCTCGTGACCAGGGATTCCTGTAATTCAGAGCCTGTGGTACATCATGACAGAGGTAGTCTGACCAGGGAGCATGGTCTATTGAGGCAAAGGGGAACATGAGGCACCCTAACTACAACTTCCATGAGGCACTTCAGTAGCATTTAATATTCAAAATATTTTGGTGTGCAGCTGAAATTTTCAGTATTCAGATTTCCACAAAAAAATTGAAAATTTTGCTGCAAAATGTGGACAAAAGCAAATGTGTTTTCATTTCTTCTTTAAAAAAAAAAATTGCAGGAGGAAAAACCAACCAGCTGTGGTGCTGATCATGTAAAAATGTTGCTCAAAGCATGGATCCTGGTGCACTTTGTTTACACACATCGTTGTGTGTTACCCTTCTATACCCTACTCCTTTTCCGTCATGGGAGTTTAAAGATTACTAGTCTCTGCTAGTGTCTGCATTCAGTCCTGTCCGCCACTTTTGGTTCCATCTGCGGGGGAGATATAAACTCTTTATACTTTACTAGCATGTCTTCTTTTGTATGAGATGTGGAACAGAACTCCTGGCTACTTCTTAAAAGTCACATGACAGTTTCACAAGCATAGGGATCTTGACTATATTATACAGGCGGTCAGAGTAGATGGGCACAGTGGGACCTGCTGGCCTTGGAATCTATGAACTGTGGTTTCCTGCTCCAGTTCCCCTGTTCAATTGAATGGGGGGATTCTTCATTTCCTGTATCAGGAAGCTGTGCAAAGTTGCTGTCAACTTTTTAAAGGCTGCTTACGGGAGGTGGATGCTTTGCAGTGATGGGGAAGAGATCCCTGGCTATATAAACTTTACCAAGCTGGAAGGTTTTGTGTACACATCAGTCATTGGGCCAATTTCAGTTGCTCAGTGAGGAAGCTTTGAGTCCCTTCACCTCCTTTAGTCTGACCAGGCTTTGCAATCATCTTCTCTTGCACAGCAGATCTTCTTCCATCCCTCCTCCCAGCTTGTGCTGTAAAGTGGGTATGACTAGGGGAATGGAGCCTGGCTGGGAAATAGGCAGGGTGACCCAGACATCTCTGCTCTCCGAGCAATAATCAGTTGCTGGTATAGCCTCCTAGGCCCATAAGCATCTGGTGCCAGTGAGAGCAGCCCCCAAATCAGGGAAGCCTAAAAGTGATTTAAAGCCAACTTTGCATACACACTCCCCTGCTCTTACTCCAACAACATCTGAGGATCTGTCCCATGAATGTTCTCAGGTTCAGTTGGACTTCCTGCTGCTGCTAGTACCTGTCAGGAAATCTTCCCCATCCGTCATCTCACCAGGAAACATTTTCATCTTGATTTGGGGATGTTTTCAGTGTATTCAGCTGCCTTGTCATTTCATTATTTTTTTAAACAGCACAATTATTATTATTATTACAGTAGATTCTAGGACTTGAGGAGATAACAGCATGAAACTAATTAGTTATCAAGTCAAAATCTGTCCTCACTTCCATCCCTTCTAACTCCACCAAGTGCATAATTCGGCCCCTCGCATAAGAGTTTTCAGCTTTTAATGTGTGTCTTTCTTTTGGTTATTGTTGTTATTGACTGAGCTAAGGGACTCCCAAGAACTGCAAACTTTACAGGCATGAACTAACCCTCGCAACACCCCAAGGTGGTAGGGAAGTCGTGCTATCCCATTTATACGGACGGGAAAACTGAGGAAGGGATCATGGGCTGAGTTTTCAACAGTGGCCATTGATTTTGGAATCAGTGGCTTTCTTTGGACTTTTTGACCTCTGTGACTGGCACAAGGCCACGGAGGGAAAGAATCAGCTTCAGAGCTCAGGTTAGAAAGCAGGAATTGTTGGTGTCTAGTCCCCTGTCCAGTCCTCTAGGCCAATCCCATCTCTGAGGCTTCCATTGCATGTAGGTTGACTTGTTTGGTAGAGCTTAGCTGGAAGAATGTGGCTCACAATTCTATACTATGGAAGAATCACCTCTGAGAGAGGAATAGAATAATATTCCCTTTTAAGGTCAGGCTTGACAAAGCCCTCGCAGGGATGATTTAGTTGGGGATTGGTCCTGCTTTGAGCAGGGGGTTGGTCTAGATACCTCCTGAGGTCCCTTCCGACCCGGATATTTTATGTTTCTAATATATCTCTTGCAGCCATCTTCCTCCATCCTGTTTTCCCTTATTTGGGGTTCTCTCGTTCATTGGGCAAAGGGGGAAATTAGCAATAAGCAAGAAACTTGGAGCCCAAGAGACCTTATTAGTCAAAAAGATGGACAAAAATTGTTGTGGTTTTTTTTGTTTGTTTTTTGTTTTTTAAGAACAAATCTTCTAACAACAGGTCAGGTCTTATCTCCATGAAAACTTCCAGAGTGCCATGGGGAAGTGAGACAAGTAAAACAGAAATGTATAGGAGTGATAACGCAACAGAACCTGGGACTAAAACAGGGACCTCAGGGGATTGTTTGGGAGTATGGGCCTTTATGTCTTCTCTGCATAATCATCATGTTCTTTTGCTTGCTTCAGAAATGACTCTGCTACTATTGAAAACCTGGACATAGAAAGGCTGCTTTTATATTCTTGTTGCATTTCATGTGTATTTCCCTACCAACTGTGCTAAACACATCACAGGGGCCCAAGGACACTAAATAAGTGCTCACGTGATTAACTTTGTCAACAAACAGGAAAGCAGGTAGAAAGAAACAAGATTGCATTAGCTCAACTAATGGCACCTTTTCCTCTTTTTGCCACATCGTGTCCAACCTCTGAGTGCTCAGTTCAGTTCTCTACTAAAAGTTCTCAGCTGGATGTAATTTTTCTCCAGCAAAAAAAAAAAAAAAAAAAGAGAGAGAGAGAGAAATCAGCCTCAAAGATTGGTGGCTTCAATCAGAGTTCATTCTTGACATTTCGCAACATTTTCCCAGCTGTATATGTGAAAGACACGCCCATACACAGCTTCTTCTCCAGGTGTGCAGGACACATCTAGGAACACACCTCTGAATGTGACACAGGATTCATTGTTCTTTGGGTACCAATATATTCAGATATCACCCAACTCCCATTCATAAGTCAACACACACAGCTGGCTCCTGGAGTTTCGTTGAAGTGAAACTCATGGAAGTGAGCCCTTAATTGGATTTGTGAAAGACAGAAATGCCCAGATCATCTACCTTAATGGTTGTCAGTTTTGTGCCATAGATGATGTTCCTCTACTAGAACATGTAGTTAGGATGGGATATCCCTCACCAGCCTTCCTTTTGCATAGGAGAGATTAAAAATAAACAAATAAAATAAGTGGGTTGCCATGAGTACTAGGAACTCTTGTGGTGTGCTGTGGTATAAATGGGGCTAAGAAAGAGGAAATTGAGACTGAACATCAGACGTTCCTTACCAGTAGGATGCATTAGTCTGTGGAATAGCTTCTTCAGGAGAAGGGTTAGCAGCACTACGCTTTGAGATTTCTCGAACTGGAGTGGAGAAGGCAGGTAACAAAATGTATTGTAGATAGAAACCTACATTGGCCTTCAGGAGATGATGTGGATGATCCAGTAGGTTTTTCCCTCTTAGAGGCCTTAGGCAAAGGTTTTTCAAAAGAGACGACACATTTTGGGTGCTCAGCCTGAAACACTTGAAAGGTCCCTGGAAGTAGGTACTTAGCACTTTCTTTCAGGTGTGTCTACACTGCAGACAGACACCTGTGGCTGGTCTGTACTGGTTAACTCGGGCTCGAGCTAAGGGACTGTTTAATTGCTGCATAGGCATTTGGACTCAGGCTATATCCCAAACTCTGGCACCCTCCCACTTTGCAGGGTCCTAGATCCTGGGCACCAGCCCAAGTCTGAACATCAACCATGATAATTCAACCACCCTGTGAGCCCGAATCAGCTGGCCTGGGCCAGCCGTAGGTTTTTAATTGCAGACTAGACGTACCCTTTAAGTCATTTCAGGGTGGGCATGCAAAGACCAGCATGCCCCAAATCACATTTGCAGACATTGCCCTCTATTTCCCTGAATGAACCATGGATAATTTTTTTATTCCTTGACTCCTCTGACTAACGCTGTCGGCTTCTTCCCTCCCCCTCCCCTTTTGCAGGCCCCGGAGCAGTGCATGATGGGAACAACAGCTCATCAAGAAGAGCTGTCTGCATCGGGCTGCTTCCCCTCCTGCTGTTGCATCTGCTCCTCAAGTTTTGACCCACGTGCCAATTCTGCGGCGTAGCCACAACCACAGCAACAACAAGAAGAAAAAGTATAACATTTTAAAAAAGAAAAATAATCATTATAATAAAGAGAATATATTACTAGGGGGCGGGGGAAAGGGAGCCTTGAAAAAAAAATCCATTTTTTTCTTGCTGAAGTTTTGACACAGCTGAATCTTTTTCTCTTTTCCCCCCATTTTTTTCTTTCTGCAACCGACAAGTGTGCAGATACCCAGGACCAACCAGTACATTTGGCTGAAGAGCTCTCCCCGCCCTCCTACAACATCCCCCATTCCAAGGCAGCTGGCTGGGTCATTTCTTTCCACTCAACTCTCCCAAACGGATGATTACAGAGTCGGCCGTTCCAGCACATGCATACGCAGATGCACATTTTATTTTTATTTTTTTGAGATTTTCCCTCCTTTTCATGGACTGTGCTGCCATTCCTGTTGTTATGAAACAAATGAGCAAAAATTGACGCCGCTGAGACGAACAAAAAGGAACAAAGCAAACCAGTTGTTAAACATTTCTTCATTCTACTACACACGGACATCATGGAGAATGAGGGATCTGATTCATTATTAATTTTATTAATTATATTTTCTGATATGAGCCTAGAACTGTTAGTTCATAAAAAACAAAACAAAACAGAAAAAACACAAAAAGCAAAAAAGAGAAGTATGTTTATTAAGCATTAAAAACAAAACAAGCAAATAGTGTTCTTCTTAATTAGGTGTGCAAAAGGTGGAATCTGAGCTTATTCTTAGGTTTTTTGCAAAATTGGTGTGAACGGTCAACAAGTCCTGGGGGGAAAAAATGGTTTTACAAACAATTCCTCCACCAGCGTTATTGAAACTTCATCCATTTCTCTGGTGTTTAACGCAGAAGATACTATGCTATTCACGTACTGTTTTGGAAACGGAAAAGGTGTGCTCACTGTATGTTGAGTTGGATGGATATGCTTATTCTTTTTATGGAATATATACATATATATATATATATACACACATATATATATATTATTTTTGTTAGCATTCTAGCCACATTATTTCTCAGCAAGGTCCTTCTTCTGCCATTCCTGCATGCTGTATATGGACTTAGCTGTGTATTGGTCTTCTTCTAAGAGATGATAGCGTTTATTGATGATTGTGTAATCGATTCCTGCCTATTATTTTGTCCTCTCCTTCCCTTGGGTTATTTCCATGTTGGGAACACTTATTAAAAAACAACAACAACCAAACAAACAAAAAGGAAAAGTAACAGCTGCAGCGTCTCTTTGCAGGTTTGGATATTCCATGGGGAAACTGTGTATGACAAGAAGTATTCATCATTCCCCCTTTTCTACACAGCTTGGGACGTTAACACAACAACACTGCAAACTAAAAAAAGTCAACAGAAAAGAAAGAGAACCCATCACCCACCTTTGATTTGGCCATTGGCTGGTTCTATGACACTTTGTGTGGCTATGGGAGAAATTAACTTGCTTTGTTTTATTATTTTGTTTCCTTCTTGGTGGATGAAACTGAAGAAACGTACTTCACCTTGAGGTTCTGGGACAGCCCTGTGGCCAGAGGCCCTCCGGTGTCCTTGACTTGTTTTGGGGGGGACGAGAGAGGGAGGTTGTCTCTGACTATACATTAAAAAGATGTTCCATGTTACTGTTCAGCCTGGTTGTAGTACCTCATTGTGAAGCTTGGAGAATTGGTCGTATGAGGCGAGCGGTGGATCTGTGCTTGCCTAACATTTTCTTGTTTAATTCTTCAGTAAACTTCTGCTCTCCTCTGCAGGAGAGAGGTGGGTTTGAGAACCACCCAGACCTGCAAAGGTTTTTAGGTTCCTAATTCCCAATGGGCATTAGGCGCCTAAAAACCTTTGAGGATCTGGGCCAACTTGCTCCAGAGTCCTGCTGTGAGTCTGATGAAGGAGATGCAGTCTCTGAGGAGGAAGGGTGGCAGACAGATGACACTGGTCGTCATCCCTGCCTAATGGGTATTACATGAATGTATGAATGCCTCACCGCTATGGATAATTTGGGGTGAGGTGGGGGAATAGGGAGGAGAGAGATAATGCTAAATAATAATAATTAACAGCAGCATGGCCAGCACTGCAGCACAGACTGAAGGAGGGAGGTCGAAAATCCCCCAGTCCCACTCAGTCCATCATAATAGGGTTTGAGTCTCAAAGCCCGCTGAGGTCAGCTGAAAGAGTCCCATTGACTTTACTGGCTTTGGATCAGTGAGTCGGAGGGCTCTTGGAACAGACTGCTGAGGGCTGAGCCTGGGGACTGCTGGGAACTCTCACTTCCTACTCCCTCAGCATCGTGCAGGATCAGGCCTTTCATCGAAAAGGATAGGCGGTTCACGTCAACCCCAGAAAGTTACAGACAATACTGCAGAGCCCCAAAATGTGCTCTACTTTCAAAAGGTCCTGACCTACTGAGGAATGTCATCCAGCCTCCAATGCCTGTTAGTCATACCCTTTTGTCTTTTAGTTTCAGGGGTGTCCTTGGTCTCTTTCTTCTTAAACTGCAGAATTACGGTTCAGCCTTAGGGCTGGATTCTGATCTCGTGTTCAGCTGTGCAAACCCACTGAAGCCAAAGAAGTTATGCCCAGATAGGACACCAAAGAATTTGACAGCGGGGATACTCCGAGCTTTCACTAGCATAACTGAGAGCAGGATCTGGCCCTCAGCAATTAAGTGGCTGCTTTTTTATGACCAATGATCAAATTATCCAGCAATAGCTTCCTGAAGGGATGGGCATTGATCAAAAGAAAGGGTGGAAGTTGTCTTCCTGTTAGCACAAATAACTGAGCTCCCGAGGTGCTGATCGAATTAGATGGAGGATCAAATTAACCAGGGGTTGAAATAAGTGAAAGCAGCAGTTGAATGGAGGGGGATAAAATAGTGAACTGCTCCATTCCATCCCCTGAGGAGAAAGATAAATGCATCAGCATCTCCGTTTTGGGGGTCTGATGTCTGAGCTGTCCCACAAGGAATAGTTAGCCAGAGGGTGCCAATCCCAGAGTTACATGCAGATTCTTCTTGGTGCCTGACCAGAGAAGCACACAAAAATAAAGCCGTAATGGCATAGAAAACACAGGAGAAGAGAAATGGAGAGGGAGACCATCACATGGAAAAGGTGCGGCGGGGTTCATTTTAAATTGACGAGCAGATGCCAGAGGCAAAGCGGAATAAAATATTAATGATAAAAGGCTTTTTTTAAAAGTGTAAATAACAAAGCATTTGTTTCAGTGGTCAGCTCTCCTCCCACAGGGGTCTGGATTGGAGACTCACCGGTCTAAGGGACAGGTTCAAACCCAGCATGCAGTCTCTGGAGAGTGAAAGCGCTTGGTCAGCAGGAGGTGGTATAGCAGCTTATCTTAAATGAGTTGGTGGGTCGCAGGCGGGTTCCCAGTAAACTCCTGTCCCCATCACAGAAACCACCAGCACCACTGGTGCTTGTCAAAGGGTAATCTCCACTGAGAAACCAGAGTTTCAGTGGGGCACAGGGAATGAACTCTCTGCTTTATCCCTAGAAGTGGTGTCTTACCAGGGCATGACTGAAACCTGTTCATGGAGCGCTGCTGGGGACGCTGGCATCACTGATTTCTGTGCTCTGTGCGTTCTTAAGGCAAAGCAAAGGACACGAGCAAAAATATCCCACCAAGTGTCTCTCTCGATAGACCTTTTTTTCTTCTCTAACCCTATTTCTGTAGGGAGTCTCCTTGACTTTTCTGAGCCTTGTCTCTCACAGTTCTCTGTCCCTGGAACCTGCAGCCAGGCTAATAGCTGTGGGACTCAGGGACATTGGGGCAGTGTGGGAAGGGCAGATGGAGTCCAGGCAGGACGCTGCTTTGTGTAACAAGCACTTCGACCTCATTTGCAGAAGTGCTGAGTGCCCGCAAATAATATTAACCTGGTGTACCTTAAAAAGCTGGCTAAGGGATAGGTCTCCAACTGTAATTGTCACCAGGGCACCATCATCGAGCGGGTGTGTTTCTAGTGGGGTCCCACAGGGATCAGTTCTTCACCGTATGCTATTTAACATCTTTATCAAGGATTTGGAAGAAAATCCATCATCACTGATGAAGTTTGCAGATGACCCAGAAAATGGGGGAGGGGGAAATAATGAAGAGGACAGGTCAACTAGTACAGAGTGAAATGAATCGCTTGGTAAGCTGGGTGCAAGCAACGTGTGGCTTAATACAGCTAAATGTAAAAGCCTATAGCTAGGGACAAAGAATGTGGGCCTTGCTTAGAGGATGGCAGGGGCTCCCAGCCCTGAGGTCTTTGCAGCGTTGCCCTGCAGTGCTGCGTCACCGCCAGCAGGTGGTGCTGTGTGAGATGATTAAATCAACCCGGGCTGCCACGCGCGTGACCCATGACGGTGTCTGCCTGCAGGAGGGTGGGAGTGTTTGGTTCTCCTCTGCGCCCCAGCTCCTGTTCTCGCCCCTCTTCAGGGCTGCACGTGGCAAGGTAAGAGAGCCCGGCTTCCTGCTGCTGTAGAGGACTGGGGGGTGGAAGGAGGCCAGCTCAGTCCAATGCAACTTGCAGCTGGTTGCCCTGGGGGGCTTCCCCCCTTTGCATTTCCTTTTGCCTCACTGAGGAGCTCGAGGCCTGTGCCTCTCCCTTTGCAAAAAATAACCGCCAGGATTGGCTCGTGCATGGAATGGCCAGTTCTTAGGCATTTTCCTTGCGCTGAACTTAAATCATTGCTCCTTGCACTGCCCCCCTCTGCAGCCCTGGCTCTGTTTCACTAGCTAGCCACTGGGAGGGGGAAGGAGCATTGGTGTGAGGTTCCTCAGAGGCATTAGCACGGCTGCAGGATTAGTTTGAACTGGCTCAGCCTAGATAGCAGGTTTCCCCAAACCGGGAAGCGTGTAATGCTGAGGTGGGCAAACAGCAGGTCTGACCTTCCTGCAGGGGGGTGGTGTGTGTGTGTGTGCGCAGTTTATTGCATGCACGCTGTCCTTGTGGTGGTGAACGCAGACAGCATCAGGGATGTGCCTGGAACCTTCTAGAATAGAGGCTAGGAAGGCAGGGTGTGTGCCAAGACCTTCCCAAGATACCCAGAGAGTAAAGGGAGGAATGGTTTGAAAGCAAAGCAGGAGCAAATCTCTCCAGTGGCTGCTGATGGGACACTAGATGGGGAAGGCTACAGAGAATTCTTTCCTAGCATGGTCCCTTCTGACCATAAAGTGTGTGAGTGGACATGTTTGGCAGGTGCCTCGTTAGCTCCAGTTTGGTTTTGTCCAGTGTTTTCTGTGCATGCTGAAGTCTGAGCAAAGGATGCTCACTTCCCATTCCTGCTCAGCATCTTCATTAAACTTTCCCTCTGGTTATGCCTTGGGCCAGGTGGCCCTGCTGCTGTCATCAAATCTTCTCCTTCACTTCCTCCTTCTGATGCCATCACCATCAGGATGCCATTCCTGGACTTGATATATCTGCATGGCCACAGCCTTCCTATGTAACCATGGGCAAGTCACTTAGTGTCTCTGTGCCTCAGTTACTCCGCTGTACAATGAGGATACTAGCGGTGCCATCTCCCCCAAAACGGTTGTGAGGCTGCAGACATTAGAGTGTGGGGCTCTCAGCTACCATGGTGTTGGGGGCCAGAGAAGAACCTAAGAGCAAGAGCTTTAGACTGGGCTTTTCCATAATTGCCTCAGGGAGTTAAGCACCTAAATTCCAGAGCATTTCAATGAGTGCCTAACTCCCCATGGCTCCTTCAGAAAAGCCCAGCCATAACCAGAGCAACTTCAGGTTACGTGTGGGAAAATCAGGTCTGCAGTATAACTGGTGCCTGTGGTTGCTTTGGAAAGGGGGCACAGGGAGGAAGTGGGGCCAGGCTGTGTTTTCTGATAATATAGGGGATGCTAACCCCATTGAATAACCCCTCCTACCCTGCCATTCTGTGATCTTGTGGCCAGTCAGTGTCGTAACTGTAAGACTGGAAGAGGCTCCTGCAACTTGCCACTTTAGAGGCACACAGGCTGTTTCAGGGCAGATGTTTGGTGCCAGCCCAGGTTGGAAGCAACCCGAGGTTTATGGCTTTCCGATGGAAATTCTCTCATATGCATTCAGTTGATGATCTTCACCCAGATCTTAGGCCCCGATTCTGAAGTCAGTTCCCCTTGGCACAATCACCTACAGCTTCCTGGGTTCAATAAGACGACAGGGATCCAAGCAAGTAGCTCTGATTGCAGGAGCAGAACTCCAGGGATGAAAGGCCACCCCCGCCAAGCCCTAAAAAAAAAAAAAAAAAAAAAAAAAACCCCTCCCTCCTTGCATTATAGCTTCATAGATTTCAAAGCCAGAAGAGACCCTTCTGATCATGTAGTCTGCTTCCTACCTGCCCAAGGCTATAGACTCCTGCCCAGTGATCTCAGACAGGCTGCCTGAGAGCAGAGAGGCAAGGATTGGGAGAATGTACATTTTGGGCTTTCCTTTCACTGGTCCACATCCTACTCAGGACTATTGGCAGGGAGACACTCCTGTTGCTGCTGCCCATTAGCTAGATGGAGGGTTTTTAGTCCCCAGCCCTCTAGTGCCAAACTAGCTTAATTTTTATTAGGGCACATATATATATTAGCATGCAAAAAGAGGACTGGCAAGTAGGGAAGTGTTATTGTCTCAATACACTGCACAGGTAAGTCTGGCCCTAGAATGGCCTGTCCAGCTCTAGTGGCCACACATCCAGCGAGGGGGCTCAGGGGCTTCCTCAGTCTCCCCTTTTCTCAGGCTGTGGCCCACTTTTACTCTTCAAGTGGCTAACCTGGACTGCTGGGCAGGGGCGACTGGCTGAATGTTGTGTGTTATACCAAAGGTGAGGCTATGATCTCATGGTACTTTCTGGCCTTTAACTCTGACACTGTATCTCCTGGGACCCCATCTTGCTACAGCCCCGTGCATCCCCCAGAGTGCTGTGGTAACAGCTGCACCTTGCCCCATGCTTTAGTCTGAGTCCTCTGATTGCTACATTAACCACTCTCCAGGTCAAGGAATTGCACCTTAAATCCCTTTAGGGCCTGGCCCTTTCTCAGCTTAAGTTCTTCCCTCTTCGCCAATGAATGCAGGCCGGGTTTCTTTAACTTTTCTGAAGGACTGAGCTCCCTGTGTCATTATGCTGGCTGCCCTCTGCTCCACCCTCTCTGGTTCTTGTAATCACCATGATATAATAAGGCTGCAAAAGGCCACCGAACTTATTTAAATGTCTCCCAGGGAACAGCTGGAGGCTTTGGGGCTGGCCCTTAGGAGAGACATGACACTGTTTAGCAGCATCACAAAGCTGGTGATTTGCATGTTCATTACCAGCAGTAGTTTGGGGATTCCACCCGTTCCTTTTTTTTTTTTTTTAAATGAGCGCAGATCTCATTGTGTCGGGGGTTCTTTGGAAAACTCAACTCCATGCACAAACCCAGACCTGTGCAAGTAGTGAGAAGCATTTGCAACACACTGGTAGACCAGCCCATAGAACAGGGACTCATGGGGTCTGTACCAGGCCCTGCCATTGACTCAGCTTAACCTTGGGCAAGTCACGTCACCCCTCTCTGCCTCAGTTCCCCTGCTGTGAAATGGGGGTGGTAAAGCACTTAGCAACTCTCTGGTGATGTTACAAAAGTGCAAAATATTATGATTACTGGTCATCTGGGTTACAAAAAATTCTCCTGCTTCAGAGCTTAAGCCAGCCTGTAACCATTGGATGAGACGTTCTTGGGGGCCACAGGCTAGCTCACATTTCTTGTGCTGGAGCTGGTCACTGTCAGTGAGAGGAGGCACTGAGGTCGCAGACATTGCAACACTAGCAGGAGTCTCCAAACTTTTTTCCTCATGCACCCCTAGCATAAATTTTTTTTGAGGATGCACCCCCACAGGGGAAGCCCCAGCCCTGCCCTAGCCCAGCACCCATCCACTCCCTCCCACTTCCCCCCCCGACTGTACCCCTCAGAACTCTCCACTTGTCCCCTGAATGCTCCCTCCTGGGACCCCTGTCCCCCTGGGGCTGGCTGGCTCCTCCTGCCTTATTGGAAACCTGGGAGATTTCCAATAAGGTAGGAGGAGCCGGCCGGCCCTGGCAGCTCCCCACCAAGCACCCCGGTGATTCCTCTGCAAGTGCTGCTGCTCCTGGCTCTTCCTGCCGCAGCGGCTCCTGGCTCCTCCGGCCGGGGCCGTGCACCCCCGTGGGTGGTTCTGCGCAGCCCCTGGGGTGCATGCACCCCAGTTTGAGGACCACTGAGCTAGAGCATGTGCACCTGACAGTGAAACCCACCTAACTCTCTAAATGTGGTTTCTTTCCATTCTTTCATGTGTAAAAAAAAAAGGCAGTGTGGACTAGCGGGCAGAGCACTGGACAGGGACTCCCCTGGAGACCTGGATTCTGTTGGCAGGTTGGCCACTATTGTATCTATTTAGGTGGACTCTATAGACCAAATGTGTTAACATAACCCAGATTGGGGCTAGCGAGTGAAGGTAACAGCACCCGGCTTACAGGACTTTGGATAACAAGATTTGGGGCTTGGCATAAAGAGACTTACCTCAGCCTGCTTAGTACTGTGGCAGCCCCCCCCCCCCATTATCAGGCCTTTTAAGCCTCTATTAAAGATACAGAATAAAGGGAAATCAGATCAAGCCTTTGAAATGTACAGTATTAAGTAAGTTTCATTTTAACAACTTACCCTGTTCTCTTGCCCGTTAGCTGGAGAGAGCTCTTAGAAAGCAAACACCCTCGTTGGACAGTCTCCTAGAGGGAATCAAAGTTGACAATACCTGTCCTTTTGGAGGAAAAGAGAAGTTAGTTGCGGTGTCTTGGAGCTGCTGGTGCTGTGGAAGTCTGATCTCCTTCCCCTTCTGTCTGTCAGCAGTTATTGTGCTTGTGCTTAATGTATTTTCTCCCCAGTCTTTTCTTTTAAGGCCCTGTGCAGTTCTTAACCTGTATTGGTGGGTCCCACACTTCTGGGTGGATTCAGTGGCCTCAGAAACTCACTAAGGCCCCAACGTGACCTTCCTTTCACAGTGCCGTGGCAAGAGTCACAGCCTGTTGAGTTATTTTCATCACAGGCCACTGTGGGAGATGGGAAGGGGAAATTCCCTAGTCTTTGTTGCTCTGTAGCACTCAATAGACACAGTTCAGCCTCTCGACTGGACTGAGGCCTGCATCCCCTCACAAGGGGATTTCTGTAAAGCATGGGAGGGGGACCTCAACCCACCCTCTACTCCAGGTTCCAGCCCAGGGACCCTGATGGTAGCAGCTGTTGGCAAATTTCCCTTTGCTTTGTTTCCCCAGGCCACTTCCCCATGGTCACCTTTCCTAGCTTCACCTCTTCCCTCAGGATCTAGCAGTGCTTCCTTTCTCCCAGTTCTTTTGCCTAGGCTCCCTCAAGGGGACTGGGGAGGAGAGTTTTTAAGCAGTATGAGTGAGACCTTGATTGGTTCCGGCTCTCTCCATTGGCTTAACGGCTTTAACTGACCCTTTGCCAGTTAATTGGGGTCAGGTGCTGCTGTTAGCCTAATGACCTTAATTGGTTACTTGGCGTCAGGTGTCTTGATTGGCCTGTAGTAGCCTTTGTTTGGCTCTCTAGGGAAGAGGGATCTGCTCATTCTGAGGCTGATATACCTTCTACTACTCTCTTATATCCTTCTGGTCTGAGTCCCTCTCAGCCCCCCAAAGGTAATGAGAGGTAGAATAGGCCAACCTCTCATAATTTTGTCCACCAATTAGGCCTAATTTTCAGCACACCAGTTTAGGTTCCCTGATTTCCAGTCCTACATTTCTGTTGTTTACCAAACATGATGTTAAAACAGAGCTTGAAATATATCAGGGAGCCTTTTTCTTTTGACTTTTTCAATGTCTGTTTCCCTTTTGCATCTTTTCCTACCACCATTTATTCTTATAGGTGACTTGAATGTTTTCACTTTTGTAGCTGCTGTGGTTCTGGTCCTGGTTAAAAAGTGGTGGCGTAAGAAGGTGGTTTTGGGGTATTTTTGTACCTACAAGAAGCTGGAAGTTGTATACATTTCCCAAGAGAGCTGGTTCTCATGCCAGAACCATGCCAAATTTCATGGACTCTGTAGAATAAGGTAAGCATGTGGGTCAGGATTTCCAAAAATTGAGGGTGGACACCCAAAATCATTAGCCGCTGTTGCAAACCTTGGCCCTGAACACTTGGATGCTAATAATCAGGTGCTCTGACTCTTTCAGAGTTCCCATCCCTAGATGTACATTGATCGATAAAGCAGTCATACACATTGTTAGGGGATGTATGTAAATGTGATTAAAGATTAAATGGATCTGAAATGCTGTGGGGTTTAAAATCAGGCAGCAATCAAAAACCCATGGGAGTGCTCGCTTTAGATTCACAAGCCACTTCCTCTTTGCTGGCAGCAACTTAGATGCTGCTGCGGCTTACAGATGAGCTGTTTTCATGAAAGGGCCCTGTCATCCCTGTGGTGCTGAGTACCTTCATAGAGAAGGCAGAGTAGAGGAAAAGAAACTCATGATTAAACTGAAATTGACGTGAGAACTCCCACTGGTTTTAAGGTCCTTTGAGTCCCCTTCTGGAGCTATAACTCCATTAATCTAACATAA
This sequence comes from Dermatemys mawii, assembly GCA_007922305.1. Taxonomy (NCBI): domain Eukaryota; kingdom Metazoa; phylum Chordata; order Testudines; family Dermatemydidae; genus Dermatemys; species Dermatemys mawii. The sequence continues at coordinate 4,584,856 of ML677397.1, read as the reverse complement.
TACCGTAATAGAGAAAAGATGAGGCAAGATCCTCCACCTCTGTAAATTGGCGTAGCCCCATTGACTTCTACGGAGCAGTGCCCATTGACTCCAGCTGAGGATCTGGCCCATAGTTCTTCCATCAGCACACCATGTTTGTGTAAAAGGGAATGATGCAGCTAATGAGTTGTAATTTGCTCTGACCCTATGAATTTAGATGTATTAACTTCACTGCTGAAGAATTCTCTTCAGTCATTCGAACCTCTTTATTCTCCACCCTGCCTTCTTGTAAAATAGTCCATGCCTAGAGGGCGGCTGATGTCGCTCCATCAGTCTAAGCCATGTGAGACACAGAATTTGCATGCCCTAATGTGGAGTGTCAGAAAGGTCTTAACCAGCTTCCCCCTGAAAGTTCTTAGCTGTGATTAGGATGATGATGTATTACTTATGGTACAATAGTGGCTAGGGGTCTCAGTCAAAAATACAGCTCTTCCCCACCCTGTGCTAGCTACTGTACATGCACATGGTAAGAGACAGCCCCTTCCCCTGAGAGCTTATAGTCTAAACAGGCAACGAATGGGAGGGGAAACTGAGGAACAGGGAATGGAGTGACTTTAATAGTATTATTACTTCAGTGCGTAGGAGCCCATGCTTCAGAACCCCTTTGTACTAGGTGCTGTACAAGCAGACCACAAAGCCCCAAAGAGCTGTCAGTCTAAATATAAGGCAAGAGGCGACAGATGGATACAGGCAGATAGATGGAGGAGCACCAGGAGACAGTGAGACAGTATTGATCAGCATGATGGGGTTGGTCTGTGCTCAGCGGCAGCCTAACCATTGTGAATGGAGCTGAGCGGGGCAAGATTGCCTCTGGCAAAGCAGCTGCTGAGCCATGAGATGTTGAGAGTTTGGTTGAGAGTCTGAGCTGTGTGCATGGATAGGAAAAGTCAGATCTTAGCGACGCTGTGCAGAAAGAATCTTGCTCAAGGTCATGCAGCAGGTCACTAGCAGAGTTGGAGATAGGACCCAGGTGTAAAACTCTTGCCCCATTAAAGTCAATGGTAAAATTACCATTGTCTTTAATAGAGCTGTGACTTCACCCGACATTTCTTGACTCCCCATCCTAGTTCCCTAGCTGCTTGACAGCACTGCATCCCTTATGTGGTCTGCAATAAAAGCACTGATTGTGTATTTGAGATTGTTATGTTTTCCCCCTCCACTGTCTTGTTCGGAGATATCATTTTTAACAGCTAACGCATGGATATTACCAAGAGGACATTTCCTAACAGTATAATCAATACAGTACAACTTTTGTATAGTGTCTTCCATACAAACTGCATCCCAGAACGCTTTGCAGAGTTATGGTTCACTGCAGGTCCCTGGTATAAATTACAGAAAACATTTGTACGGCGGTAGAATTAAAGCATTTAGTCAGCAGGCCAACTGCAGGGGGAGAGAGATGTTGAAGTGCAGACAAGGGAGCAATAGGCTGCTTTAAACTGGCCAGGAAAGTCAGCAAGGATGTTGGAGGTTGTTTGCAGACAGTGATGTAGCAGCTCATAGAAGCTGTGGAGGAGAAGGCTCTTGAGGTGGTGGTGGGAGATGGAGAAGTGAGTAGATGCCAGAATGGGTTCTGTGAGCAGGAAATGGGAGTGGAGGAAGGTGTGAGGCTGTGTCTGCACCAGGAAATCGAACTATTTATAATTGGACACAGACAGTTTAGTGTGTCCACACTGAACTGGTTTAAGAACCCTTGCAGGTACACCTACGCTAGCAGTGTTCTAAGCCATTTCAGATTCAGTGTCCTCGGCTGCCTCTTCTAAACCTCCCGTCATAGCTCCCAGAAGCAGCAGATTCTGGAAAATTCCCGATGGGCACCATAGAATGTTGGTAGGAATGGATAATGTTAGTACGGCTAATTAGTAGGAATAATGTTAGTAGGGATAATTGCCTAAATTCCCTAATGTTAGTAGGGATAATGTTAGTAGGGATGGATAATTGAATATATCAGCAAGTCTGTGTTCTCACAGATACTAAACCAGTTGAGACTGAATTGGTTCTTAGACCCAACATAAGCCTCATTTATGCCAACCAGTTTTCAAAACGCTTATAAACCAGCTGCAGCATTTCTGCATGTGGTTGTCACATTTGTTGCGAGGAAATTAAACTGGTTCTTAGACCAGCATATGTCTTCAGTGCAGTCAAGAGCTGTAAAAGGTGGCTACTGTCACTTTAAGAGAACTCTAACTCCAACAAAGGCAAAGAAATTCACCAGGTGCTGTCTCATAATTTCTGATTTGAGTTCCTGGCCTTATTCGGTCTTATAGCTCCTGATACAGAAATCATTTTCACCTCATTCCTCAGTACTTTGGAGAGGCAAAGTGGTAATTTCATGCTTTTCTTTAAACAAAGTGGTCGCCAATTAAGCAGAGAAAAGAAACAGAGATTTTCAGCCCTGCTATCAGCCACTAGGATTTCCCTTTCCAGTGTAGTGGATGAGAATTCTTCCTCCTCCTGAATTCAGATTCTTTCCAGAGAACTGTCCCTCTGTAGCTTGCCCTGGGGGAGCCTGCAGATGAGATAGCAAAGTGGTTTGACTTGACTGCAGCCTGCCCGAGCAGATGAATAATGATGCCAAGTTCTGGCATCTTTACAAAGAATGATGAGTAGAATTTTCCTCAGTGGGGAGGGAAAGTGAGTTGTCCAAGGCTAATGAGAATAGGACCCAGACATCCTCAGTCCAAATCTGGTGATGTAGCTGCTGGACCCCAGAAATTGTCTGCAAAGTGTATGCCTACACCCTGTTTTAAGGCAAAGAAGATTTAGAGCAAGACGGAGATTCCCCTTACCCTCCGGGTGCAGTAACTCCACTGCAGTAACTGGGGCAAATGGTTATTCAACGTAAAATGGAGACTCAGAATAAGTAATGACATGATCCAAGAAGGGGTATAACTTCCTACAGGTAGTATGGAAAAAGAGATGGGCCTGTTTGGGGCATCTCAGAAGCATGTGTGATAATAGGCTGCCTGAGGAAACATTTCTTTGGCATTCCCAAGGCAAGAGATGGGGAGGCAGAGTTAAGACATGCTCTGTAGCACAGAAATGACTGCAGCAATATTACTGGATCTGCATATAAAAGACCTGGAGAATTGAGCCCAGGATAGTGAAGACTGGCATTGTATGGCTTCTGCCTTCTGCATCCAATAGTGTGGGAATGAGGCTGGTGAAGGAGTGTGGTACCCTACCTCTGAGTCAAATAGCTACAGACCTGGAGCCTCACAATCCCTTCTGCCCTGCATTACCCTTTAAAGGAACTCAGTGGGATTCACTGGACTTAGCCCTGCAGGGCAGCAAACAAGCCTGACAGGGGTGGGCTCTGGAATTGTGCCGTAATCTGCAAATCCAGGTGGGGCAACACCTGCGTGACGTTGTGCCATTCAGTGCAGTGCATCCTCCCCATGTCTCCCCCTTTGCTGTGCTGGGATGGCTTCCCTTCACGACGTGGGGTGGCCAAAGCCTACAGAGGAGATCAGTCAGGCAGTTGTCATTCTGCATAGATTCCAGGTACCTTGGACAGCGCCAGTGCTGAGCTGCCATTGGCTAACTAACAATGGCCATCATTGTAGTCAGGGCTCTCTGGTGCAGGGAGTTAATAGGCTCTAAGCAACTTCAGCCATCACAGAATCTTGTAGCAGAGCTTTAGTTCCTAAGGCAGGGAGCATGTGCCGTATAGCAGCTGTTTCTCTCCTCTTCCCAGCCCTGTCTGAGCACTCAGCTCTTCGCCCCATCTTTCCCTATCCAGTGCTCATTCAATATGGGAATGAGCGGGATGCGGTGAATGCAGAATCACTCACTGAAGGGCGGTCACTTCTCAGGGCAGGACAGTGCTTGAAAGAGCTGGCCTGACCGTAGAGGAGGGGAAATCCCAGGCAGGCGGAGGTCTGTGTATAAGATGTTGAGTTATGTAGAAGAGCGCCTGGATCTTCAGGGTTACTGCACGGGATTTGCCATTAAGAAAGATACAGTCCACGTTGGAGCCTGGGAGGGTCCAGGGGATTAGCCCCTTCATGACACCAAATCCAGAGGCAATTGAAAGCCCTACTTTGGAAGTCATAGGGCTCACCCCCAAATGGGTAGCTACGCCTGGTTAATGGGAATATGGAATGTACCTCCTGAATTTGGCAGCCTCCAGAGGATGCTCTGGGATAGAGATAAGTGTGTCTGCTTCATGGTGGTGGTGATCATCATATTATATTCTAGGGTACTCGCCCAGGCTACTGGGTCGATGTAAGAATTTGCACTCTGCACGAGAGCTCCTGTTACGCTATGCTCCAGCTGGCCCGAAGTCAACATGAATCTTTCCACTGATATTAATGAGAGTTGTGTCAGCCCCATAGCCCCACAAGACGAGGAGAGAAACAAAACAGTGGTGGTAGACTTGATGCCCCTGGCTATCAGCCCTTCCCTAATAGATGAGCCTTAAAGTGACACTGTCTGATTAAACATCATATAGAGGGAAATTCCTTTCTATATTAGAGATGCTACTTAATGATAACAATACCTAGTTCTTATACAGTTTTTATCTCAAAATATTTCACAAAGGAGATCAGTAGTATTATCCCCATTTCACAGGTGGAGAAACTGAGGCACAGATAGGTGACAGGACTTGCCTAAGGTCACCCACCAGGCTAGTGGCAGAGGTGGGACTAGAACCGAAGTCCCCTGAGGCCCTGTCCAGTGCTCTACCCACAGACCACACTACCTTAGAGTTTGTTACAAATGAAAGACTGTAAAGAAATGGTGCACTGTGAGTCTGTCGTTTCAGTGTTTGCTTTTGACATTTCAAATGGGATAATGAAAATAGATGAGTGAGTTTCACTTTCATTTCTGGTGACCTGGGGCTGGGATACCACATGTGCACAGATACAAAAGTGAAATCTTCAAATACAAAAGTGTGGCAAGTGTACTTAGAGTCTTAGAATAGAATCTCAGGGGTGGAAAGGATTTTTGCCCCATATCCCTAAATGGCCCCTTTAAGGATTGAACTCACAACATGGGGTTTAGCAGGCCAAGGCTCAAACCACTGAGCTATTTGTTTTATACCAGCCCCTACTAAAACCGGGACCTGTTGTGCTAGGCACTGTACAAACACATAATGAGAAGCAGTCCCTTTCCCTAAGAGCTTACAATTTAAACAGATAAAGCAAAGGGGAAACTGAGGCACACAGAGGTGACATGGCGTGTTCACAGTCACAAAGCAGGTCAGTAGCATAGCTGAGACTAAAATCATGACTGCTTAGTAGTCCCAAGTCTTAAGTGTCCGGTTATCCTTCAGGATGAATTCCATTGAATGACACTAAGTTCCTGTGACAGTCACGTCCACTTCCTATAGAGCAGGTGGAATTCTAAGGTGTCATGCTTATACCAGGGCAAAAGCAACATAATTCATCCCAAATGCCTTACAAGTGCATTGATAGGACAGAGGAGGGAGTCTGCTCATTGCAGAGGTCAGATGAGAAAAAGTGCATGTGTGTCAAACTCCCTGGCCCTTCCCTCCTCCTCTAGGCTTCTGAGAAGAAAACAAACTGAAATTTATGATCAGTTGGGTTCAGGCTAAGGCTGGAGAGATAAGCTGGGATGGATGGTGTAGCTGCAGGCAAGTTCTGGATATTTCCAAGATTACAGACTTCCTTGAAGAAGAAATTACAGGAGGTAGCGTTATTTTGGATGGATCATGAGAACTGTTGCCTGGCTGAAGTTGAACATCCTTTCCCGTCCGATGGAATATAAGATAAGGGAGTCTAGAAAAATGAGCAGCACTCACAAATGAGCATGGTAGATACTGACTGAAGATTAGATGGGTTTCCTCGTTAAAGGCCCAGAGCTAATGGGAACTGCAGGAGCTCAACACCTTTGAAAATCAGGCCCTGAAATATCAAAGACCTGATCCTGCAGTCTTGATGTGCAGGCAGCCCCTGAAGAAGCCAGTGGAAGCTTTGCTATCATAAGGATTGCCGGATTGGGTCTCATCTGACGGTTACAAAAGGAGAGACAGCCCCTTTAAAAGGTTTGGGACTGTGTATAAATTAATGTACAGGAGGGATTGGCAGGAGTCGGAGAGTTAGAAAGAGTAAGGGAGTAGGACTGGGAAGGAAGAGGATCAGAAATGATCACCTGTAGAAACATTCCTGCTGATCTGGAGTTTTGAAAGAAACACAGGTTTTACAAAGCTTCTGTCTCAGGGTCTTAATTGACAGAAGAAAAATGACCCTTTAATTCTATTAACAATCAGTGCCAACATTTCTGTAGCAACTACAATCCCAGCACATACATTGGAGGGAACAACCCTGCAGTTCCAGAAGGGAGGGACACCCGATGTCTTCTCTCCAACCCTTATTTCTACGTGTCTGTCTGTCCTTTCACAGAGCATTTCTTGGTGACTCTCATTTCTTGGGAGACAAAAAAAAATTGACCAAGCGTAAGGCTCTGTTTCAGTTCAGGCCCCAGGCCCTGTATCCTGTCTCTGGTAGCCACCAGTACCAATGCTTCGAAAGAAAGCAAAACAAAGCTTTCTGCAATGCGTGTGGACTATTGTGTAACTCAGTCCTCACCCCATTTCTGCTGCACAGCTCAGCTCCTGAGTCAAGAGGGCTGATTGCACTTATTATCTTTTGTTAGTCATAAGGCAGCAGGTTTGCTCAATACAATTATTTGTTAAATAGGGAAATAGTGATCAGGTAGAAACTTCCTTATGGGGCCTCCGTCTGCCTTCCCCAGCCTCCATTCAATTTGCTTGCTCATAAACAGTCAGTAATAAGAATCTGATGAAACAGACTTCAGCTTTGATGTGCACAACCATACCACTTAGTGGTAGGGATTGAATGCAGAGTTAATTAGACAATGATTGCATGTTAATGAAACGGCCATTGATTGGTGAAAGAAGGTGGGAAAGAAAATAAACCCTTGACTGAAGTTCAGTAACAAGAGGAGAGAGAGATTCACTTGGTTCAAAGCCGAGCCAGCAACAGGGTTGGAGCAGCAACAAGAATACATGTAAAGTCAACAAAGGACGAGGGTGCTTTTTTAAGGAGCCCTATTAAATATGCATTGACTGTTTTGGCACCTTAGGCTCTCTTTATGAAGCTGTCATCACATGGGCTTAGATCCGGTCCATCACCATTCAGGGCACCTACAGGAACGGTCTCCTGTCTGTTTTTGAAGGTCCCTCTGTCGCTGCCGAGGGAAACTCCTGTGGAAAAGGAGAATGGCACAACCCTTCCTAGGGGAAATTCAAAGCAAATACCGTAGCCATGCAATAAATCCCAGGCCATGGGGATAAAACTCTGGCACAGAGAGTGCAGAGGAGGAGAAACTACAGTAAATTCCCCCAATGCAGAGGGAGTTTGGAGGGAGGGAAAATTTTTACCCCACTCCCCAGTAGGGGAAGCATGTGTGGGTGGGAGCTGTGGGTTCAGAGTTCTGCTGGCATCCAGGTGCTATGATAGGGTAGGATTCTCCATCAGTCACATTGTCTGTGTATCCCAGGACAGGTGAGTGCCAGTACTTGGCTGTAGCTGCCGTGCCAAGCTAGTGCTGCAGTGAATTTCTGAGCCTGTGAGATGACCACATCTCCCACCTTTTTTCCAGACAAGAGGTAGAGGGGTCTAGCCAGACCGCCCTGGTCAACAGACAGATATATTGACCTGTTAGTATTTAACGTTGTTTAACCAGGTAGAGATAAACGAAAGCTTTCAGGGGCTGAGCTATCACACACATCACAATTAAGGTGGCACGTGTTTGGAGGATGTAAAATCAATAGGCCCAGACAGGAGGTTTTAGTCTCTATTTGAACTTGAGAAGAGAAGTGCATTTTCCCACCGCCGCAGCTGGGCCTGCCCCGTCCAGGAGGCTCTCTATTAACTGAAGGCAAAGGCCTTCATTACCTTCCCTAATGATTTTCCCTCTGCGCTTTTGTCTTCATCAAAAAGAAAGCCCTATTGATTGCCATGGCGCTGTTTACTGAGAGGCCATCCGGGATGCTGCACCCGCTGTTTGCCAGCGGGGCACCTGTTACTGCCTTCGTGGCTTATCAGAGAGAGAGAAAGGGGATTTCCAATGGAGACCTGTTCAGGCATGGGAGAATTTGCCTCCTAGCTCAAACTGGCTCTCTGTGGCCCCTGCCTGTTCCCTTGTGTCTCCACAGCGGTGCAGAGCCCTGGGTGGAATGCCTTATTCCCGCCGCTCTTCAGAGCAGGTCTGGGACCTCAGCGTCCCCGTGGAGAGAGATTGTCAGACAGGTCCCTTTGCGCCAAACGTAGCAGCAAAATGACAAAAGGGTGTGTGTGTCCTTTCAGGGGGGACCACGTTTAGGAGGCTTGGGGCCCCAAGCAAGGCCAGTGAGTTTTCCCTGCCCTTTGGGCCTGTTGCCGGAGTGACCTGGTTGGCTCACGCGTTGCCAAGCCAGCACAGAGCTGTGTGAGAAGAGCCCGGAGCTGCTGAGTGTCCATGACTGAGGCCTTAGTTCAGCTCAGTTATTGGAAGACTGGGCGGTGGTTCGCCCTTCCCATGCCAGCAAAGCCAGCTCAGCAGGGAACTTAGGTTCACATCCCCCTCCCCAAGGCTGGCAGAGAGCAAACTGTGCCCAGAAAGCGGGCGGGGCAGCCAATCGATCCCCATTGTGAAGCAGGGTCTCTGCCAGGAGCCGCTCCTCGCAGGTAAATTGTCATGAATTAGGCTCAGTCCCCAGTTATTCCTGTATTACCCTGTGATTAACAGGCTGACCCTTCGTGATACACAGGGAAGTGTCACATCCCATCTGGTGGACTGTCACAGCTGTGCGAATTTCTCCTCTCCAAAAACTGCATGGAGGGAGAGCAGCAGCTGCAACCTCCTGGGCTCCAGACACCCTCCCACCCCCGCGAAGGACCACCACAGTATTAGCCAGGAAGCAGGTAGGGGGAAGCCCTGGGTGGTTCGAGTAGGTAGCAGTCATAGTGGCAGGAAGAGCGCTCTGCGATAAAGACCCATGCAGGGGAAAGACGGCAGAGTGAGCTGGGCATTTAGCTCACCAGGGGACTCTCTAAGGAGATGCTGTGGAGTCGTCAGGCCCAAAACGTGGGGCATCTGGGCAACTTGAAAAGGGTTTTGGTGAAGTGGGTGGAGCAAGGAGAGCTGGGGGTTGGGAGGCCAGAGCTCGAGGCCAGACACCACCGCTGACTGGGGCGAGCCATTGAAATGGTGTTGGACCAAACCGAGTAGTGGAAAGTACCTCCCTCTGAGCTCCCTGGGAATTGTGGTCATGTCGGCAATGGATTTGCCTCCTGGCCTGGATCCTCAAAGGTGTTTAAGCAATTAACTCCCATTGATTTCATTTGGGGTCAGGCACTGCAATGCCTTTGAGACCTGGGCCTCGATGCCTTTTAGATTCCTTTGGTGAAGACCATTTTTGACAGTTTCCCATGGCACCTCAAGTTCTACAACAGTGGGCTGGTTAACGATTGGGAACTAGCGTGGGAAACTAGCTGGAAACAGAAGGGGAAACCAGCAAGAAATCATGAGGGAATCTGACCAGCTTCACCGGCCACGCTGAGTGATACAAACAGCATGAAGGATGGCATTTAAATGCTGCTGTTTCCAATGTCTCTTTGCTGTAATAAGCAACACGCGTTAATCTTACCTTGCAGTGGCAACCGTTAAAAAGCCTGCTAGATAAGTTACCGTGCAGTTGTGTCTGAGGATGAGCTGAATGTCTCTATTCTTAGTCAAGGAAAATACCTGCAAGATTTCAGACACTGTGGCCTGATAGCTGCTGACTTCTTAACGGTGGTCGTTGTATGCAAAGCAGTTTTTTCCTCAGCACTTAGGTATCTTTGAAGCTGGTTTGGGGGTCGTTCATTTTCCCTTTTTGATTGGCTCAGTTTCTCTTTACCTCCTCAGAGCTGCACAGCTTAAAATAATCCACACTAGGGGGTGCTGATATCTAGTGGGGCTGCTGGAAAAGAAATGTAACTGTCTTCATTTATATTAGCTTTCTTAGTGAGGTCTGGGTTATGTGTTAATAGGATAATAAGCACTGGAGAGTTCCCCTCTGAAGGTGCCTATATTCAAGAGGGATTGGGGATTTTGGGGCCCACTTTAGACACGCTTAAAAAGACCTGATTTCTGGAATTTGCTGAGCCTCCATTCCATGAAAACCAGGTGTCTCACTGAGGGAATCCAAAATCACTGGTCACTGCTGAAAGTGAAGGCAGAAGCTTTCCGTTGATGGGCAACTTCTGGCTTAATCAGCTGTGTTACTGAGATGCTACCACCAAAGAATGGTGTCTGGTCACCTAGTTACTTTGCCTCAGAAGCGATGGTAGGCTAAGGTGTGGCGTTCTCAGGGCTAGGGGGAATGTTGCTGGTTAGAGTAGGGTGTGGGGATTTTCTGTCTCTTGCTGGAAGAAAGAGGCAGCAAGTGTGCTTGGAGAAGGGGAGCGTTTGCCCCGATGGGGATGGTGGGTGAACCATAGTCCTAGCATTGCTCCAGCCCAGACGGAGCCCTCTACAGGGGTCAGAACGCTCACGCGCACTGTTACGGCTGAATGCCGGGTCACAAAACAGACTCTCACCACCTTTCTGAGGACTGGAAATCGGGGCTCTCCTCCGGTTCTCCATGCTCCCGCAAAACTTACTCTCCATGAAGAAGGAGTGTGAGGCTGAGCTTAAAACGGATGCACTCTGGGCTGGACTATTCAGGCTTTATTCGTGGCATCACCCCCGATTGCAGCCAGCGTGGCGTGTTAGTGGGAGCACCCGTGTTGCAATTGTACCAGTGTTTAAACCATTGTGTCACCTAGGCGTGTGCAGAGCAGCTCTAGATAAGAGGGATAAAAGTGCCAGCAGCCACCTGTGTCCGGTAGCCGCTAGCACGCTTCCTGGTGGAGCTGTGGTGACAAGAGGCTTGGGGGCCAGGCTATACTTCATGTATATCGTTTCTTCATCAGAGGGGCTGTCTTTTATTTTCCGCCAGTGGCTCTCACGAACACTAGGGTGACGCAGCATCTTACACACGCTAATTGGGGCCCCATATGCGGATCGGGTTGCAGAATCGAGGCCAAATGCTCGGGGGGCCAGATTTTTCAAAGGCGCTCAGCCTCGTTATCAAACAGTCTGAAATGCTGAGGTCTTCTGAATCTCATAGGACTTGAGATGGAGATCGCTAGGCAGCCAATGCAGAGCTCAGCTGTGGCTTCCTTATTACACCCTCTCATATGATGATCCCTGTTGAGTGTTACCCCGTGTTCACTACACTCCAGGAGACTGATCAGCTCTACATAAACTCTTCAGTAAAGGGTATGGGAGCGGCCGCCTCACCCCCTTCTGCGGAAGTGTGCGCAGGACAAAACACTGCCCTGGCCCTTTAAAAATGTCTCTCCTGTGTGTCTAGAAGGGATGGCCTTTTTGTACAGGGTTTCAATGTTATTCAATGAAATTCACCCTGTAGGGTAGGAAATGATGCTTTTTAAAGGGATGGAATTGTGCACAGTACTAGGAAGGGTTAACCCATCTTGTTTCTGCTCTGCTTCTTTGCTCTCTATTTATTTCCCCTCAGTCCCATGTTGATATGTCTTGATAGAGACAGAAACATCTTTAATACTATTACAGCTCTGAAGGCATTTCTGTTGTTTTTTTGTTGTTTTTTTAAATAGGATGTATTTCTGGACAAGATAAAGAAAATACATCGGATCACTTAACTGTTGTGCTTAAAGAACAACTGGATAAAGCTTCCCCAGCTGAACATTAGAGAGAGATAAGGGCAAAGATTTTCATTACGGTGAAGTGGCTCTGAAAATAGGTATGTGCCTGCCAAAGGCTAGTTTGGAGACGCTAGGTGGATGGATTGATAGATGAAAGTTGTGGAATGGATGGTTAAATAAATGGATGGAGGGATATATGTGTGTAGATGGTTACATTAAGCAGGTAGATTGGATGACTACATGTTCAGGGGATAAGATAAATGGGAGTGGAGAATAATGGGTGTGCATGATGGCCGGTGAGTGTCTAGATGATGTAGAAATAAATAGTTACATGAATCATTGATGAGTAGGCAGGTGAATAGATGGGAGCATGGCAGGGATAAATGGTGGGGTCTTTCTAAGTGGGTGCTGATAGATTGGTGGGTGGTTAACGTGTTGGATGGGGGAAGAGAAAAATAAGGGGGTGAGTGAGGAATTGGAGGATTGACAGACACATATAGATGAAAGCAGGACGGTTAGAGAGTAAGATAATTATAGAGGGACGCTGATAGAAAGGGCTCTCAGGCAACTGAGATCTCAACAGTTAATTTAACAGGCTCTTCTGGCTGGCGGATAGCTGTCACATTTTGGTTCTGACCCTGCGCCTGTCTCGAAGAGCAGGCCTGGCCTTTGCACAGAAGCGCCACCCTCCATAGTTGAATACGGTGACTCTTCACCTCTCTGGCTGCCGGGCCAGTTTATTTAGATCCCAGATATACCAGTCTCCCCTGGCTTGGTGAGGTGTGGTCACCTTTGGAACGCTTGGCTGCTCCAGTGCCCAGTCCTAACGGGGTGCAGGCAGGTTAGAGAGTGGAAGAAGGAGCAGTGGGGATGCACAGGGATCAGGACAAAGGCTGAAGGTAGAGGGGAGAGGGAAGCTTAGAGCACCAGTCACGAGAGCCTTAAGTACCAGTGCTGCTCTGAATACTAGATGAAATGAACCCCTGTCCAGACGGGACCAATACAATGTCTATGTATGGCTCAAGAAGCACGCCTAGGCCTTGTGCTTGTTCTGTGCACAAAGCTCCCATTAAGGAAAGTGCTTTAGGTTGTGCACAGTTCCATCTCTATTCAGCAAAGCCCTTATGCAGATGTTTAATTTCAAGCATGCGCTGAAGTCCTATTGACTTCAACCTAAGCACGTGCTCACGTGTTTTCCCAAATAGGGATGCTTTTCCAAATTAAGCCCAGGTTGAATTTCACCTCTTCATTACTAGATCTCCCCGTAGAGTCCAAAACAGTAGCGCTGTGTGGGCAGAGTCCCAAATAACCCCTCCCCCCGGTACAAATTTCTTCAAACTTTATTGATACACTGCACAATCACAACCATCTCTTATTCTTTCTGAATTAGAAAAGGTTACAACTACAATGTAACATGCACAAAATTCAGGTAGTATATTCACCCTTTTTAATACAATTATTGACAGAAAATCAAGACTTTACTTCATTGCTTTAAGAAATAATAATCAAATGAAAGTAACCCTAGAAGGCTGACAGGAAAAATAAAGTTTGCTTTTTTGTAACAATGTGATGGTTGGTTGGTTGGTTTTCTTTAAAGCGTTTGAATACAGAAAAGTATTTATATTTGTTTTTTGTTGTTTTTTAGGATAATTGTGAGTAAAATGTGCACAACCACAGCCTTTTACACAGCTAGTAGAACTGCACTATTGATAAGTCATAGAATTTGTAAAACCTAGCAAAGAGAAGGACTCTGAACTGGACAGTTAACGGTTTCATACACCCAACATGTTCCTCACAACTGCACTTTACGTGTCACAAGAAACTCAAATGCTTAAAAAAAAAATTCCCTGCTAGCCATTCCTTTTAGTTTCCTCTGCCAAAAAGAACTAACCATGTAGATCAGAGGGGACTAGGTTAGAGGTTTTCCCATTCTTGATGCTAACCACCCATGGTTGCAGGAAAAATTCCCTCTTGATGCCGGGGGTCTTGAAGAGCCTAAAAGATCCTTTTAAAGTAATACAGAGATCTGGGCATGTGGTTGCCATCTTCCGAAAAGATCTGATCAACTCTGTTTCACTTGGCCTTGGACCCAGCGTGTTCAGTATCTGAAGGACAACTTACGTTGACTAAATTTGGCCTTAGTACCAAAGTATTGACTGTCTGAAGAGCAACATGCATTTGTTGAATATCACTTGGCCTCTGTTCCAAAGCGTTGACTACTGAAAGCTTTATGTATCTTGGTTACTATTTTCTGGCACAGCTTTTAATTGCAATATTTTGTTTTGTTTTTCTCCTGTAAGGGGAAGAATGGACTCTGTTTCCTTTTGAGTAGGATTTTTTCCATCTTAACACTATTTGGAAACTCTTTTCTCTGATATACCACCCACCTCTTATAAAGGCATCCTAAATATTCCTGTCTTTGGGGGGCGGGAGGGGGGATTGCACTTGAAGGTTTTCAAAACTTGGGTTGTGCAAAACCTAAAACCCTCTTGCTGTCGGCGGGGAATGAAGAGGAGAGGAAAATCACATTTTTGCCCCAAATTAAAACATTTTTTTAGCTTCACCTTGTGGCTACTGTTTATTTTTTCCCTGGTTTCCAGAGATAAGAAACCTGGAGTCACATTCAGGGAAATCATTGGTTTTTGTTGTTGTTGTTGCTTTTCCCTTTGGTGTGGGGGGAAAAAACTCACTCCTTGTCAAGCGTCACTTGGTATTTTTCATGCAGCTCCACTTGGGACCACCTGGGGTGGAAACATCTTAGAAGTTTTCCAGGTGAATCATCTACAGCAATCATTTTTGTGTCTGTGTGTTTTTTTCCTATTGCATGGTTTATTCGATTTATTTTAAGGCAGTGTAACATGCCCTGAAACAGGACCTTTCTATGATTTTCTGTGCTCTGGCTTGCTACACACCTAGCCCATAACGTCTTCCTCACATGGAATTGTGCAGAGAGATGCGTCATCTGGGATACAGAATTGAGAGCCTAGAGCTTGCTTGCTGCATAGGGAGCACACAAACTTTGCCAACGCTTGGGTTAAATTTGCAGGGGCCCTTAAGATGCTGAAAAGAAAAGGTTTTGTCTGCCCTTGCCCAAGAGAACTCTGTACCACAGCAACATGGAGACCCGACTCTTATATTAGTGTGCAAATAACCATGTATCAGGCACTTAACATTTACCACCAGCACTTCCGTTCACATGACCTTGGGAGTCATGAAAGATTCGGATGCCCCAGTGGGCTTTGAAATGTTGTTTTGTTTAGGGTCTTTTATTCCTTCCACTAGATTCCACTTGTACCTTTCTCTTCTTAATGGCAGTGTGCGTGTGTGTGGCTTGTCAAGTTATTGTCTCTCTGATGATGATGATGATAGCAGGCAGGAAGAGAAGAGGCGTCTATGTAGGAGTAGCTACACTAGTTGACCTCTCTGAGAGACCACTTCTTCTGGCTCTCTCCAGCAGCTCTCCTCCTCAGCCTCAACAGGTAAGCACTTAAAACTCTCCGCTTGATGCCCTGCTTTGACATGTAAAGGCATCTGCTGCAATTTTCGATATTCATGCACCTACAGCATTTTTCAGTACTAATTCATAGATTTTAAGGGACTGTTATGATCATCTAGTCCATTATCCTGTATGACACAGGCTTAGATTACACTCAGTGATCCCAGCCCCCAGACCTGTAACTTGTGGTTGAACTAGATATAAATGTGAACATCTATTGTTTTAGTTCTTTGTCAGCATTCTACCTAATAAGCCAATGGAGCCAGCGTGTATCTCTGGGGTTTCAAATAAGAATACACCTTTGTATGTCTTTAACAATGAACGAGGTTCCATGTGGACCTGTTCCAGGAGGCTTCTTGCACAGATTAAATCAACGTGCAACAGCTTCGTGATGTCTTTTATCCAAAGGAAAAGGCGTTGTTAGATTTTTTTCAGAGCCATAAAACAGAGGGGATGGTGGTAAAATCCAGACATGTTGCTCTTCATACTCAAACCTTCCCTCTTGGAAGGAAAAATCAGTGGAAAAGCAAGCATAGACATTCAAGAACTCGGCTGTGCTGGATTTTTTTTTCACATGCATTAACTCAAAGAATATCCCCCCTCCATTTTGTGAATATACCGCCCAAATGTTTTGTCTTGTATATGTTTTTTTCAGACTTTTTTTTAATCATTCATGTTTTACATATATTGACAGATCTGATGAGGCACATCCTTGACCTTCCAACTAGATCGCCTGGGTCCTACTGGAAACCAGCACAAGTAACTCCCTCTCCACAAATTCATCTTTGTGTCCCCGACACGTGGCTGTCGGCAGCTCAGTATGGTAGGTCATATGCTTCCTTACTGCTTTTCTTCTTACTGCGTTCAGACCACCACGCCTGGCACCATTGGTAGTGCCCGCAGTCAGCGAGATGCCCACATAGTGAAAAAAAAACCCAGCTCAAAACAATCAACAACAACAAAAATAACCAAATGAATCAGTGTCTCCTTTTACTTCCTACCTGGGAAATAGTGTCTATGGGCTTGTCTTCACTAGAGCCGGAAGAGATCGATCTTATGGCGATCGATTTATTGTGTCTCGTCAAGACACGATAAATGGATCGCCAGCGGCACCCCCGTCGACTCCATAACTCCAGCTCGCCAAAAGGAGCAAGCTGGAGTCGATGGGGGAGCGCTCCGCCGTGAGGACGGCAGGTAAGTCGGCTGTAGATATGCCGATTTCAGCTACGTTATTAACGTAGCTGAAATTGCATATCTACAGTCGATCCCCTGTGCTAGCGAAGACCAGCCCTAAGTCTCGTAGGATCAGAAAAAGCAAAGAGGTTTGTACTTGGCAGGTCTGTGTAAGAGCCACTTCGTTCACTCTAGTGATCCAGGTCATGCTGTGCAGCCCAATCCAGCCTGGGGCATCATGCAGGCCTTAGTTTGGTGTGGAAATGCTGCAGCCCTGGCAGACCTTAGCAGCGACCCCGAAAGCTAGTAGTATTTTTATTTTTTTTTAAAAAAAAAAAAGTACATTCAAAGACATTTAAGCAATGCCTAGTCCTCCCTTACTGCCATTAGGCTTCCAAGAAAGTGCCATGTCTCATTCAAATAAGGCCTAAACGGAACCAAGGAGCTTGGGGAAAGAATCAGTCGAAACGTTCAAAATAAACACTCCCAGTCTAACAAATAAAAGATCTGTTGCTGCTGCTCCATTTTGGAAACAGCTGCCTGAAATTCCCTCTCTAAAACGCTTCTCTAGAAGCAGCTGAGAAATAGGAAACCATGTGAATGTAGGTTTGTGGGAGGTTTTTTTTTTTTTCTCTTCCCTTCCTCTTTCCCATCTGTTTTCAGTGTTGAGTTAATCAAGTGCTTGGAAATTAAGTCAGTTATTCAAGTACCCTCTGCTTATAAGAGGTTCCCAAACAAATACAAGAGTGATGTCAACACACTGGCAAAATAATTGGCCTCCATCAGCTTCCGACTGGATGGATTCCTAACAGAGCAAATGAGGATCGGGACTAGGAAGGGGAGTGAGCATAGAAGTGTTGATCAGGTGATAGCGAGATTGTGTCTGGCTCTCCCAGGATGGAATTGTTTGGAATTGCCACAAATAATGGCTAATTAGGACTTTTCTTAAAGAAAACTGGATGCATCCCCATTTGAAAACAGCACCTGTTAGCTGATATAAAACATCGGTTCTTAAAGGCAAAAGATCGTAACAGCATTGGGGTGGAGTGAGGGGTGTTGCTTACTTTAAAAAAAGAGAGTATATATTTTGGGAAGGTAGGAGAAAACAGATCTCTCACTAGTTTTTTGGAGGCTGGAGAGTGGGGGGGAAGCTAAGTGAAAGATTGCTACTGAATTACCATGCTTTGTTTTGTCAGAGACATGCCCAAATGGCCAAATATCGCTTAGCTTTATGGCCAGTAGTCACGTTCTACCACCCGTATAAATGTAATATTGTGAAATTTCTCAATATCCTCCTCTGTAACAGGTGGATGAACAGACAAAATAGAAAACGAAATGGATGGAGGGAACGGGTTAGAAACTTGGCTAGATAAATAGGTGACTCAATAGAGATGATTATGCTGATGGATGGATGAAGAGCCGAGAAGGAGAGATTTGGATAGAAGCACAGATAATTACATTGATAAATTAATAAATACAGTAAAGAGATGGTGAGATAGAAAGCCAGATGGATAGCTAATTAGATGGATGGATGAATAGGATAGATGGATGGATAAAATGGCTCCGTGATTACTTTGATGGATGGGGAGATGGATGACTCACCATTTTGTCTATTTATCTGTTTGCATTAGCCACTCAGCCATCAGTTTTAGCAAGAGGGGAGAACAGTGTCTCCTAGCTTTTCCCTTTCTGCACTCCCAAGGGATCTCAAATCCTTTGTCAGTGTCCAGCTGCACTATCACCCTGGCCCGTTCACAGCCACCACTTACTGCAGTTGTTACCAAGAGCCCAGGTGCTGGCAGGGGAGTGGGGGTGGATTTGTTAAAACATCCCTCCAGATGGATGCCAGGCGAAGCCCACGTGCAATAGGACACTTATCAACATGGACAGGTATGTACAGTGTGACAAGTAGAAAGAACAATCCTTTTGCTTAAGAGACACGGAGATAATAGGACACTTTGACTCATTTTGACTTCCGCTGTGTGTCGTCCCTCAAACCAAGACACGTCTCCGGGGGCAATTGGAACAGGTTCGGCCAAGACACGCTTAACGTTAGGATAGGTTTATAAATACGATTGAGGGCGGGACCGGGGTAGAAGAAACTGATTTGTTTTGGGAAACGCCCATGACTTATCCCCCAACAGGCAGTCGGAACCCTTTTCCCCTCCCCCTCTCCCCTTTCCCCCCCGGGCAGTACGTTCGAGTGGTAAAACTGGTTGTTGCCCCCGCAGTGTAGAGAATAAAGTCTGTGGTGTGGGAGAAGCCAGGTGTCGCCTCCGAGGACCCTTTGCTTTCTTATCAAAACTTGACGAGGAAGTGAGCGAGCAGGGTACCCGATAGCCAGAGGCAGGCCATCGCTCGGGAAGCCGCGTTGCTGCCGTCATGCACTGCTCCAGGGCCTGGACAAGGTAGAGAAAGAGAGAGAGGTTTGTTATTGCCAGCTGGAGGAAGGAGGAGATCAGCCGGTCCACTGACTTCCAGAGGAAAGCCCCGAACTTTGGGGAAGTTTAGATCATAGAATATCAGGGTTGGAAGGGACCTCAGGAGGTTGTAGTCTAACCCTCCGCTCAAAGCAGGACCAATCTCCAACTAAATCATCCCAACATCATGAGGTCCATGGCTCAGGCTTATCTCAGCTAAAAACACAGCAGGTCTTTTCCTTCCCGTCTTTATCCAAAGCCAGAGTTTCCTTTCTCTCACTCATTGCTTGCAGCCCCACTAAGCCAGGGTTTGCCGGGGTCAGGGGGATCCGCAACCATTACTTTCAATCCACGAACCACTCCCGAGGGGAAAAGAATCGCTCCTAGTCAGCCAGCTCCGTCCTCGTTCTGCTCAGGGCCCCCAAAGCCTCACGGCGCTGCCCGCCAGAAGGGGGGCAGCTGTGACCCGTCAGGTCCACGTGGCACAATTTAAGAACCTGTTTATGCCAGGCAGAGTGAACGACTTCCCCTGCTGCATCATGTAGCTGCCTAGACCAATCCCCCATCCCCTCTGTCTCTTCGGAGCTCTTTTCTATTCCACCCTGTTCTGCATAGGTTCTTACACTGAGCTTTTCTCTGGAGTGACTTCGGCTTGACCCTGGTCAGGAATCCGTATTGACCTGGGCCAAGAATCCCTATGGGGCACAAGGGCAGGTTGCTTCTGAAGCACTGCCGTCCCCCTCTTTGCCCCATCCCCCTCTGCAGAGCCTGATCCCCATGGAGGACTCCTGGAGGGGCTTCCTTGGAGTCTGGGGTCCAGCGATGCCCCCTTCCACGCTCCTCTCTCCTGGCAGGAGGGAGCATTTGGCCCAAAGGACCTCATTGTAGATGCAGTAGGGAGGGGAAGAGCAAGAGGAAGAGCAGTTCCTCTTGGGGAACGTTGTGAAGTTGTCGATAGGTGGCACTGCCTGACCCTAGAGATAAAAAATAGCCACCTCCCCATCCCCATCTTGCATGCCCCATGCAGATCATTGGGGGCCATGCTGCAGGTAGTCATATGAAATATGGTCCACTGGTCTCCTGTATTCTGCATCTCTCGGTGATGGTGTGGTAAAGGTACTAGCCTTCGGGTACATCTTCGATCTGTCGGGGATTGCTTTATTACATCTAATGTAGCCACAATAAATCGATCCTGGAGCGCTCTCCCCATCGACTCTGGAACTCCACCTCCACGAGAGGCGGAAGCAGAGTCGACAGGGGAGTGGCAGCGGTCGACTTACTTTGGCGTCCACACGGCAGCAAGTCCATCTAAGATATGTCTATTTCAGCTAAGCGATTTGCGTAGCTGAAGTTACATCTCTTAGGTCGACACACACACGCACCCCACAGTGTAGACCTGGCCTTAGGATCAGGGGAACCAGACTGTAAGTGACATGCCTTTCACTGGTGTAGTTCCATATAGGTCCTGTAAATTAGATTGAGTTTAATCGTCTTTGCTGAGTCCCTGCTTAACACCTCCCACAAAACCACCACACTAGATCCCAGGATTGGCAGAGCAGGGAGGGGGCTGTGGAGCAGGATGAAGGGGCCTCCGCAGAGCTGCGTGGGGAAGTAGGGATGAGGGTTAAGGTCAGGATTGGAGTGTGTTAGCAGAGAGATGTGGGAAAGTGAGAGTGGCAACAGATCAGCACTGAAGTGCGTTGTCAGAGCTGCGTAAAGAGAGCCTGCTGCTCGAACTATTGCCATCAGTCTGTGGGTTTGAGATGCACCCTGATCAATCTGCCTCGCACGTTGACATATATAAAGAAGCCAAACCCTGCAGCCCACTCCGTGGTGCTTTGCAAGCTAGCATAAATGCTGTGCATCCCCCGTACGTGCTTTCTCTGGAGCACGGTATTGCTGCAAAACTGGCCCCACTTTACCCCAGCAAAATTCCATAGACTGCACTGCCTCTGGTAGTATCATTTGCTCACAGTTGCAGAATATCTATATATGTATTTTGCACAGCTTTCCGAAAGCTCTGGATTTAGAATAGAATCTGAGCAGAAAGAAGCTCTCTCTCCAAACAGATTATCCCCCCCACGACACTCCCAGTGGAATTGCTAGAGACTAAAGATGCCAGGAAAGCACCGTGCTGTTTGATTAATTAATCACAATTTTTGAGTAACCCTGATTGACTGGAGCCACGGAAAAGAAAGCAGCTGTTCTTAACTCCGCCCATCTGGAGCTCTTTATGCTGTAACTGCTCTTAAATGCTCTACACTCTTGTAGCTCTGTTCTCCAGTGGGTTCTGTTTCCCTCCCGTACATGAAAAGACAGATCTCAGTTGTTATTTAACTAGCTTAATGGCACTAGCCTAATTAAAAATTGATAACTACCAAGGCACACGGGCAGACTGCAAGCCGACAACTAACGCAAGCGGCCCCCGATCATTTTAATGTCATTCCTCTTCATACCGGAGGATATTGTCAGTAATGATATGTTGATTTTACTTTCTCCCTTCAAACACGGAGAAACCTGATTTCAGACAGGCAGGGCTCCTAGCCCAGGACTTAGGCCATTCACTTGAGAGGTAAGAGATCTATGTTCAAATCTCTTTTCGTCAAGCAAACAAGGGATTCAAACCAGCACATCCCACAGGGAGTACCCAAACCACTAGTCTGCAGAGGGGTCTTGTTTCTTTGTCCCTTTTGGGCCAATTCATATGTAATTAAAGTGGAACAGCTTCAACGAGCAAGAGTGAGGGAGCCCCCCATTGTGGTACCTGCGAGGTTAAGGTATAAACCTGGGCTGCAGGAAACACCTGTTCAAACCCGCTTCTAATGGAGAGAGGGGGAATTTCTACCTGCATCTTCATCATCCCGTGAATATCCTAACCCCTGAAGCAGACAGGGAGTGTAAGAGACCTTCTTTAAAAGCCTTCTCTGCATCAGACAGAGGGTGAAACTGAAACAAGATCCCCTGCATCACAGGTGATGACCCTAACCACTAGGCTAAAGGTTACAGCAGAGGCCTCCAACTCCTTCCCTTTCTGACCTCAGCTGGTTTGCGGGGTGTTCACAATCTCACAAGAAATAGTTGGGGCACCAAAGTCACCTGACTACAGGGGAAGGGGTTCCTGGCAGTGGATCTCAGGCAGAGATAGGCGCTAAACTCCCCGAAAGAGACAGGACTTAGCCGAGCCCCTCTCGTTGCTGTCTCCCAGGGCTCCCTGCTGCCTCCTATGGATCTCGTTCTTAGGTACCTGTCTCTCCCCTTTCGTAGAAGAGAGCACCTAAGTGCTCAACTCAAGCTTTGGGAATCTCCTTGTTCCAATTATTTTTTTAGGCACCTAAAAGGCAAGAATGGTGCTGCTGATATTGCCACATCGAAGTCCCTCTGTGGGTCAGGGTCACAGTCCTGGGATAAAGAGGATCTGAGACCCTGAGATTGGGTATACTTGGTGCATTTTCTAGGCAGACAGCGCTGTGACTGTAAAGGAGCTGAGAATGGGCATATCACCCTGATTGCAGAGGAGGGGTTATGCTGAGATTGGGCATGCTCCGTTCGTACCCCATCACCGGGGAGCTGAGAACGGGCACGCTTTGTGAATGCTGCAAGCCCTGAGATCACAGCAGGGAATGCAGAATAGACACCATCAGTGCAGGCCACAGCCTCGCACCCAAGACACAAGGTGGGGAACTGAGAACAAGCAGCCTCAGTGCCTGCCATAGACACAGAGCCCTACACCTGGGTGTCCGGATGGGACTGTGAGAGGCTTTCTGGAGTTCCTCTTCCTCCACACTCTCGCTGCTTGGGATAGGGAGCTCTAAATTCCTTCTCTGTCCACTTCTCTGGAGGTCAGCTGCTGTCTTCAGTCACCTCTTTTCCCCCTGCCACTGAAAGCTGAAGTAGCATCCCATCCACTGACAGTGTTAATGTTTGGCAGCATAAGGCCTGTGTCCGTTCTCATCTCCACATTAGAGTCCTGTTCACGCCGAGTGTTTGCTTTGCATCAGCAACATGCAAGAACTTGCGTGAATCTGCATGTTCCTTGTGCTTGTGATCCACTTCAAGTTCCGGCAGAGGGGAAATGGGACATTCTTCAAACCTTGGAGAGCAACATCTCTGGACTGGGCAATAACGGTCCAGCTTGCTGAAGATACGACAATCAGTAGTTCTTGCTTGTGCTGTCTGCTTCTTCTCTTGATTAATTGTTTTGTTGAGATTACCCAATGATTTCAGATCGTGCCCTTTTATGGGATCAAAGACGTCTGCCTCACCCCTTTGCAGGCTCTTGGATGTGAACTGCTTCACTCCTTGTGTGCCGTTCTCTTTGATCATGCACTCTCTGCAATTTCAGGTGGGGCCACAGTATTCACAAGTGGCTGTCGGTTGTCTGGGCTTGTTCCAGGTTCAGTGCTAAAAGGGTTTGTCATTCTTGGACAGACATTTCATCTGCGGCCATGCGCTGTGTGATAGCTCCTTTGCCGAGATCTGTTGCTAAAGGCTGCACCCTATACATTTGTTTTGTCACTGCTGATGCTGATGCTTCCCACAGTTCTTGTTGAGTGATTGCTCAACGGACGTGTCATGCAATTCATGACTGAAGGGTTTGGCAATTGGGTATATTGCCCCCCGACAAACAGTTAGGACAGGATATATTATTGGCTTCTCCTCCAGAGGTCTAGTTTCTGCTACATTTACAGAACTCCGTCAAGCATCATTCACATGACCACACTGGAAGTAAGTGGAATTGTCTCTGCAAATGTCTCAAGCTCCATGGACTTGTCATCATCTCTCTTGGCTGCTAAGTATCCATTAGTAGTTGGGAGAAATCCATTACATAGATTTCCCAGAACAGAAATGCTTATGAACAGTTTTTTTCCTTAGGTAATGTCAGTGTCCATGACCTGGTGGAATGATTGGGTGCTCAAAATCCAGCCAAAATGTTTTGTTCCAATCCCAGGTGGATTTTTTTTTCTGACTTGTCTGATCATCCACAATTCTGAAAACTTTTATTTTCGGGTTACCCTAAAACAACCCCTTTCCCCGCAATTGCTAGTAAACCAAAAAATCCATGATATGCCCAGCGCTATCCAAGAATTGCGACTTCTCCCTGCGCCCTGCTCAGATTAATTAAACCATTCTGTCTTTCTAGGCTAGCAGAAGAAGGCAGCCAAAAGCACAGGTGAGATGATATTCACATTTCGTATTTAAAGGGGTTCAGTCCAAGCACTCTGATGTCTTTTCATTTTAAGCAACTCTGGAATTGTAACTAACGCTGCCCTGGTTAATCATGCCATCCCATTATGTTTTCAGATCAAGCTCTCCAGCTCTAATTGGAACAGAAACCCAAAGCATGTTCCATACACAGAGCTCGGCGTGGACTCCATCTGCTCCCATGTGCTGCGTGCACAGGTATGTTTAATCTTGAAGAGAAACTCAAAGAGCGGCATCAAAATATTGTTAAATGTAATTATAGCTGGAGTGATTGATCTTAAAGCATTGATCAAGTAAAAGGCCGAATAACTTTCAGCCTGAGGCTGGCGGGGGAGTGGAGGGGAAGGCCTCATTAAGCTGCATGAAGCACATAGAGAAGGCACACTAGGAGGGCAGAGTGTTGTTGCTAACAGGGTGTTATGGTGCTGGGCACAACAAAAATGTCTAAATAGCCAGTCGGTGCCAAGTGGCCTACTTAAATTAATCTGAATTAATTAGGTTGAACTAGCTACCCTAATGAAAACAGCCTTAAATTAAGGTTTGCTTTAAAGGAGCGTAACTTGCTCCTGTCTCAGTGAGCAAAATTCCCAGTGACTTCAGTCAGCCAGTATCAGGCCCTAAACTGGGAGACACAGGTCTTGTCTACACTCAGGAATTATGCAATGTAATGGAAATGCTAGTGCCAGTAGTACGCAATGGGAAAGGCAATGTGATCTAGCGGAAATGACGCTGTAATAGGAGTCAGGTTTTATTCCTGGGTCTGCCACTGAACTACTTTATGACCTCGGGCAAGCCACTTCACTGTTCTGTGCCTCAGTTTCTCTACCTGTCCTTTGTCTCAGGCGTTGATTCAAAATGTAAGCTCTTTGGAGCAAGGACTGTCTCTTATTGTGCATTTACACAGCACCTAGCACAACAAGGCCCTGATTTAATTAGTTCAGACTCCTAGCTGCTACCGTAATACAGATTATAAACTAGCAGTTCTCTTCCGCTTGCATTATTCCCCAGGTTCACGCCTAGCGGTGCAGTTAAGCAGTGGAAGTGCCCTGCCAACAGTGGAGTGTCAGGAATAATCAGAACATGCTAGCTAGTTTTCCGGTGCTTCTTGTCTATGCCAGCACTGTAACGTCGCAAGCGAAGAGCAAACCTTATTTTGACTTGCTTGAAATGGGGCTAACGTCAATAGTACAAAGCCACCTTTAGAATGAGGGCAGTTACCCAGAATGCTAGAACTCTGCAACATGTGGAAAAGGCCATACTGGGTAGAAGTAAAAATGTATCATTCCAGCACAGCACAAAGTAACGTATGTTCTGCACCTGTGATCGTCAGCCTTGGGAAGGTACAGTATATACCCCAGGGTCTCATGCGAAACCAGGAAAATGGGGTGTGAAGGACAAAAAAAAATTGAAAAGGCAAAGGCATAATAAAGACTACGTGTACAGAGTAAAGAGAAAGCAGGGAAGGACATAAAGAAAAATAACTACAGAGGAAAAAAATAAGGAGCCATGCAGAGAGAGGCCCATAAAGAAGACATAAAGCTGTTTGGGAATTTGTAAGGTCAATTTGTGTGTGTGCAGGGGGTGAGAAGAGGGATTACTCAGCCAGACAGACAATTTTCAGTGGGAGATGAGTCTGAAAACAGGTTGACAAACGTGACTGTGCTCCATAGCGATTTCTGCTGGCAGCGATGCTAGAAGACAAACTTCTTAAAGGAGCCGATTATTCTAAGAGAGCCTGAGTGGAACATGACTTTATGACTGGTGAAGGGCGAGTTTAATAACCAGCCAATGCTACGAGTGCAGTCCGCTCTCCAGCATCAACTTCACCTTGGATTTGTCTTGCATGGAGGAAAATCTAGGCAATCTGTTCAAGGAACTTGTTTTGCTCAAGTTAGTGGGAGTGCCCTGGTCACTCGCCCAGTGGAGCAATGACTGTGCAGGGTGA
The DNA here is from genome assembly GCA_007922305.1 of Dermatemys mawii. Lineage (NCBI taxonomy): Eukaryota > Metazoa > Chordata > Testudines > Dermatemydidae > Dermatemys > Dermatemys mawii. Next base: position 4,558,903 of record ML677397.1, on the reverse strand, counting down.
GAGAGGGGGTTTACATTTCAAACTCTGCTTTCATCCTTCTCTCTCTAGTTTGGTTTAGCTGATTGAAGTCAGTGACTGACCACTTGGCAAGGCTTTTTTTATGGTAAATGCACCTACAGGGAATATTTGTCTGTGCCTGTTTACATTAACAGGAATTGGTCACTGCGATTCACCAGCTGCCCAAACTGCAGTAGGACACACTCAGTCTCCAGTTACCGAGAGAGGGGGAACCTCTTGTCTGGATCATCCTCAGCAAACTTGAGTGGCTTATAACCTTGCTGATGGACCCTAACTCTTAAGGGAGAAATTCGCCCCTTTGTGAGGGCTTGCCTGAAACCTGTGCACTGCTTAACTCTTGCGGTTTAAAGCTTAAGCTAGATCTCGTATGGATCCTTCTACACAGAGGGCCTCTGGGCCCCATGCCAGAAATAACGTGCCTCTGTGTCTCATAGCTGCTATTGGGCTGGACGTATCAAGATCAACCCTCCATGCTGCGATGGGCCAAAAGCAAAGAGACTTTTCAAAACCACTCTAAAGTCCCATGGAGGTTCAGGTTTAAACCCCCAAATTGAAAGCCACCTCTGGAGTTCTAGGGTCACATTTTCCATATTCGTCCCAAGTTGATAGAAAACTTGAGACGTCAGCTGAGCTCACAAGATTTTTGCCATGTGGGGGACAAAATTTCCATCATCAATCTCTTATTCGGCTGTAACCCCAAACCCTGAATTCCAGTTTAGACTCCCAGCGGAACAGTCCCTCCTTTCTCAGCTCAGTGCAGAAATAACTGCAACAGGAGAAAAGGACCTTCCCCCCTTTAAAAGAAGAATAGTTAATTTATAATTACACATTAACTGAAATCTCTCACACTTGGCTGTGATCTGAACTGAAAATAAACATAATGCGCACAGCCTAACCTCATTAATTTTAAGGCAAAGGAATAACAACCATCGTAATGGCAAAAAAAATAAAAATAATGGAGTGAAGGGATCTAATTAGCTGATGCATCTCTCCACTTGTTCAGGAACACAAACCTATTTTCCGCAGTGCAAAACCAGTTCTGCCAAATTGTTTCATTTCAAACAGAACTTTTATTTTCCTTAATTACCACCAGACTGTGGTATTGTGTTTCCAGGCATCTACCAGATGATCTTTGTAGAGCAATTAAAATTATTTTGTGGTGGGGGAAAGTGCAGTGGGTACTTGTTTTTGTTCTGTATTTTAAAATTACATAGAGTTAGTGCGTGGTACAGTGCTGTGACTGGGAGCCTTGTAATGCTCTATCAGAAAAACTCATTTCACTTGGATCATCACAATAAAGACAGAGACACTGGCAAGCTGCAAAAACTCCGAGCCTCTGCTGACTTTAGCAAACGTCGAATTGACGGCGTCAGAACTCGGAACGCTAGGACTAATAACCAGATGGCGATGGTTTGGGGAAGGGGGTGGGTGGGGGGGAACACTCATCAGAAATGAAATGTGAAATGTCTGCATATTTTTCTAATATGTTGACATTTTGCAGGTTTGGGGAAATGTAACTGATTGCGCTGCTGTCAGCCAGAAAAAGGAAGGGACTGATTCACTCCACTCCTCCGTAACTAAATCGGAGATGTGAAAATGTATTTGGGAAGGAAATGGAAGGCTCTTCAGAGTTCTTGCTACAGAGGGGAAAAGAAATCCCTGGGCAATAATTTGCTTAACCATTTCTGATTGAAAGTGGTTCCCCCCCCTCGCTCCTGCCCCCTGTTTCAGTTTGAATTCAAGGCACTTTCAGTATAACTCACCAATTTACCAGATGACCCCAGTATGCTGTTTGAGAGTCCATGTTCAGAAAGGGACTGGTTTTGCTTGGTGCTGCATATGAGCCAGAACCTTTAGAGTCAGGTTGGAATCCAAAGCACCCCAAAGACCAGGGAGTATCTGCAATCACTGTAAAGGCAATGGGCTTCTAATAGCGATAAGCAAAATGTGCAAAGGTTGGCTTCGTATCCATTGGCTAGAGCAGGGGTTCTCAAATTTCATTGCACCGCGATCCCTTCTGATAACAAAAATGACGACATAACCCCAGGATAGACGGGACCAAAGACTGAGCCCGAGGGCTTCAGTCCCGGGCTGGGGGCTTGTAACGTGAGCCCCGCCACTCAGGGCTGAAGCTGAAGCCTGAGCTTGCCACCCTGGAGCTGAAGCCGTAGGGTTTCGGCTTCAGCCCTAGGCCCCGGCAAGTGTAATGCCAGACTGGGTGACCCCATTAATATGGGGTCAAGACTCACAGTTGGAGAACCACTGGGCGAGAGGGGCCTCCATTTGATGTTAGTTTGGCTCACAGCAGAGCCCCCGAGTCACGAACTTTGGATGTGGGTCCACACTTTCCCATAGCTTGGCAGCCAGAGTCGTGCTGTGATTCACACCAATCTCTAGCTAGCACCAGAAAATTGGGGTTTAAAGAGATGAATGAAGATATTATTGTATAGTCCTTAACCCCCTTCCCCGCCCGCCCTGGGAAATTCAGAGTGGATTGTAATGAAGATACCTTCCTTTTGGCCCAACTGATCTCATTCAGAAACCTGCAGCTAGAGCAGGGGAGGGCAAATCTGTGGCCCGCGGTCAGATCCGGCTTGTCAAGGCTTTGGGTCCGGCCTGCGGGCTCGCCACCCCTGTGGCGTTGCAGGCTCCGCGCCGTTCCCGGAAGGAGCCGACACCACGTCCCTGCAGCCCAGGGGAATCCACGGCCAATGGGAGTTTTGGGGGAGGTACCCGCAGGCGAGGGCAGGGCACGGAGCCCTCTGTGTCCATCCCCTCCCCCCGGGGCAGCAGGGACGTGGTGCCAGACTGGAGCATGGCCAGGACAGGAAGGGAGCCGGCCTTAGCCCCACTGCGTGCCATTGCCACCCCAGAGCCATTCCAGATAAGTGGCCCCGGCCCAGGGCCTGCACCTCTCCAGCACTTCACATCCCTACCTGCACGCTAGCCCCCTGCGGCACCCCCCAGCACTGAAGTTCCCCTCCTCTACCCCAGCCCCTTGCCCTGAGTCCCCTCCCGCACTCCACCCCGTCCCTGCACCCCAACTCCCTGCTGAGTCCCCTCTGCACTCCACATCCCTCCCTGCACCCAACTGCCTGCCCTGAGTCCCCTCCTGCACTCCACACCCCTCCCTGCACCCCAGCTCCCTGCTGAGTCTCCTCCTGCACTCCACATCCCTCCCTGCACCCAACTGCCTGCCCTGAGTCCCCTCCTGCATTCCGCACCCCTCCCTGCACCCCAGCTCCCTGCTGAGTCTCCTCCTGCACTCCACATCCCTCCCTGCACCCCACCCCCGCCCTGAGCCCCCTCCCTGCACCCCAGGCCCCTGCCCTGAGCCCCCTCCCTGCACCCCCAAATCCCTGCCTATATCCCCTCCTGAACCCCAACTCCTTGCTCTGAGCGCCTTCCTGTACCCCACACTCCCTCACACACCCCATCCCCCTGCCCTAGCCCTACATTCATGACCCTACATGCACTTTCCCCAGCCAGATGTGGCTCTCTGGCGAAAAAGTTTGCCCACCCCTGAGCTAGAACCTACTGTATTACATTCCAGCAAAAAAGGTGATGACAATAACATTCCCAGAGCATGATGTGTGTATCTCATTCCTGCCATGCCTGGGGCACAGCTCACTACACTTGGCTTTGGCTTTGAAATGGTAAAGAGAAAAAAATCACCCTGTTTCCCCACCACCACCACGGGCTCTTCAGGTTCTGAATGCAATTAGTGTGATGCTGTGTCTCTATCTTATCTCCCTTAATCCTAGGGGATTTGAAAGGTACAAACACAACACAAGACACAGAAAACAAGCAACCGAACTGCCCAGTACGCTCTTAACTTTTCTTTGTGTCGAGAGAAACTCAAACTCGTGGGTTTTAGTCAAGTCATTTTCTTTAGTTCCACAAAGCGTTGGACTTGAGTGGAGACACAGTATGAACTGATATTTCAACCTGCTTTTTTTCCCCTTTGCATCAGTGATAGCAGAAGCATCCACTAGCCTGGGTCTCGTGGGATTTCTATTTTTCCGCCTTCTCTCTGGTCAAGAATACTCTGCCCTTGGCAGTGTTTCTTACTCCAGTTTGTGCGGTAAGCTGGGTCATTCGCTGTTCTATTATTACTTTGGGGTGGGAAGGGATATTCCTTTTGGGTCAAGAGATGGAGGTTCTGTTTTTTGTTTTCTCTCCCGCTGCGGCTTCTAGCTGCACTTGCTGTTTTTCAGATTACAGATTAATAATGCTGCCTGTTCCACTTGATCTTACTCACAGTTTGCAGCCATCTTCATTCTGCTGCATCTTGTTTATTTTTACCCAATCTCCTGTTCTCCCCTGCTCCTTTATCTTGACTTCTAAAATCTGATTAGCTGCGGCTCAGTAACCTCCTCTATTGTTCCTGTCTATCTCGCTCCTTTATTCACAACTTTCTAAGATCTCATTTATCTGAAAATGTTTATAAGATGGTTTCCCCCCCCTTTTAAAAATGTCGCTTTGTAGCAGCCTGGCTTTATAAACCTAGGCCTGATCCTGTGGCGTCATTTTCAGCAGCGCAAAGAAGGGAGTGCGACCCAATAAGAGGGTTTTAATTTCCCTCACCCTGGTGTAAATGGCCCTCTGACCTCAGGGAAGGAAATGCAGAGAGGATCCATCCCTTCCAAACACTCTCTCCAAGTCTGGGGAGCCAGACGCAGTTCATGGCCTGCCCCCAGAGTCCTAGCAGGATCTGTCAGGTCGCAAGGGAGAAGAGGGGAGGGGAGGAGGACCCAGGCCCGATCCTTCTAGCAGGGCCCTACCCTTTTGCCGCTCCGGGATGAGAGTTCTGCCTCCCTGCTTCCTGCCTGCCTGCTGCTCAGTAAAAGGAAAATCAGTCTAATGCCTTGTTCTTTCCACAGTTCATCTCAAAGCATCTTCCTTTTCTGTTCCACATCGGGAAAGGCTACTGCCGTCAAAGCTGATTCCCGAAGCAAGCACAGCCTCCTTTGCGCCTGGTGGTGGAGGAGAGGGCATGGGGGATTGCAGATAGCAACCCGGTGGTGCTAGGGCATAGACGTTATAGTGTGTCACGCTGCCGAGGCCCTGCCGGAGGTGCTGAGTCAGCTCCCTTCCATGACAGAGGAGGTCGATTTCTAATATCTATTAAAAGTTATCTTGTTCCAGATGAACCTCACAGTGTGTGATTTTCACCCTTTCCATATCCCCCTGAAAGCCACTATTCCAGGATATCCTGCTCCACTGCATGGCCCTGTCCAGCTTTCTGCACCACAGAGGTGTCTGGGCTAGGCCTAGACTACGCACAAAGAGGTGCTATCCTGGCATGTATGCAAAAGGGACACATGAAAGGCCAGCCTTGACCACACCTGAGCCCCACAATGAGCCTTTGCCGAGTGCAGCCTCTAAACATGCCTCCATCACAAGCCCATAGCCTCGAACCAGACCCTTCACAGGCTCCACACGCCCCCCACGCTAAAGGCATTGTCAGTCCAGACCCCTGACATCTCCCAGGCTAAAGGCTTCTCGATCCAGACCACTGACTCGCCTTCCACACCCCCACCAGGAAAAACACATCGTCGATCTCAATCCCACATGCCCCACCAGGCTAAAGGCTTCGTCGATCCAGACCCCTGACACGCCCCCCTCACACGCCCCCTAGGTTAAAGGGCACCACGGCCCCGAACCCTCCACGCCCCCCCTCACACGCCGCCTAGGCTAAAGGCTTCATGGATCC